>JAOBSW010000312.1:0-177055 GCA_026214975.1 Gentiana macrophylla | reverse complement strand
TTGTGGTGGAATAGGGCATTTATATATGATGATAATCATATAGAAATGGACCGATTTGATTTGAGTTCTCGATATAATTTAAATAATCGAGAAGTCTTATCGAATCACAAGATGATCATATGTGGATTAATCTCAATCTGAGGTGATCACGGACAAGCTGCTTGACTAAGGTAGTGTTTGATGTGTTAGTGAGGATCACTTAGCGAAGATGTGGTCCAACGCTTCTCGTTGGCTCTATTCCGGGATGAGTGAGTAGTCCGTGTTATCACGGATATGGAATCCATTCCTTCCTCGGGAAGTAGCGAGACCGATTCCTCTTATTTGTTAACCCTAGAAACGATCGATAGGCCGAGTTCATATCATATTGGTTATGAACTAATTGATCACTAGGGGGTTAATGGTAAATAAGGATAATATGTTTCGAGAAGGGTTTACAGAAATATCCCGAATCGAAGTGAACAGTCAATGGAGGATTTATCCGTATGTAATGATTATATCAGTGGACGCTTTCAACTCATAAATTGAGTGTAAGTTATCTATATTCTATAGAGTTCAGTTTCGGGTTTATGGTGGTGTAATCCCGAAATTAATAGGTTGGATATAATTATTACATGCGATTAATAATTTTGTTCGATTTATTGTAGCTCACGAATATAGGTCCATGGTCCCCGCGTGGCTCCTAATATAGCATATACGGTTTCTCGTCGTTGTACCTCAATTATAATTAAATAGTGGATTGGGCTATTTAATTGATATGTGGATTAATTGTTTAGTTGGACTAGATAATTAAATACATGAAAATACATTTTTCATGGACTCGGCCCAAATAAATGGAAAATACGCATGACCCAATTAATTAGGGTTTGAAGCATATTATGATATTTATTATTGGGAAATTTGTTTTCTCAATAAATAATAAGACATGTGATTAAATTATATATATGTTATATAATTTAAGGAAAAGAATATCTTTTATATATCCTTATTATTTTGTAATATTCTAGATATATCTTTTTAGGAAAAGGATTATTTCAATTGATTTTGTATTAATTAAATAAATCCTTGGAGGACAAGGATTACTCTCTATTTAAAGAGAGTTCTCCCAAGCCTTTTACACAATCACAAAAACACGCCATTATTGGAAGAATATAGCTTGGATTTTCGGCAATAGTTCTTTGGGTTCGAGTTTAAAAAACTTCGGGTTTTCTAGGTAGCATATCAAGGAGGTCCGTGCGCGGGAAACACTATCCACCTGGTGTTGCTAGGAGATACACGTTGGAAGGCTGTGGCTTCTCAATACACGTGTTCTAGGAGACTTATTGTTCTTGGAGTTAAGCACCATAAAAAGGTTGGCTCCTAAATCCCCTTATAGTTAGATCTTTAATTTATGTTCTTTGTTTCGTTTAGATCTAGATCTGATGCATTCCGCTGTGTAATCGGGTCAATCTATGATTGATCCGACGATATTACATCTAACAGTTTCTTTATGAGATACAACTAGCGATGATTCGGGCAAACATTATTGAACCCGAGGATGTTACAATGCATCGTTTTCTTTATGGTTTACGGGATGATATTGCGGGTCAAGTTGAGTTACAAAATTACCAAACTTTACCGGACATGTTAAATGGTGCTCTTATGGTTGAAAGGAGGTTGAAAGCTGTTAGGAACATTTTATTATGTTTTGATGATGGCCATACTAGCTGTTATAGCAAGCCTGAAATAAGTTAGAACTCTCTGTATAAGTCTTTACTTAGAGGCTGACATGTTGTATAAGTTGAGTCAGACAAGTATTGTACTAGTTGGTAGGACAGGAAAGAAAAAACAGATATTCGGCAAAGTGAAGCCAGCAAAGCACCAGCAGAGAAGTAATGAAGACATTATGGGTGACTTATAACCAAGGAAGTCTATGATGACCTTGGATAAGTCTAAGTTATGTTTTTAAGTGATGAAACTCAATGTTCAAATATGGTTTACTTTGGTCTCACCCAAATCAAGGATCAGTGAAGTACAAAGACTCTCTAATACTAGAACAAAGAAGGAATCGGTGAGTAGAGTGACCTTCGGCAAAGTGAAAACAAAACAAAGAAGAAAGAACTAACGGCTAAGTCAGAAGGCTCACTCGACCGTTCTAAAAGCAGTAAGTAACACTTACGGATCGATTTGATATATGTTGAAGATACAGAAGATCATGCATTAAATGCACAATAAATTGAGGATCAATCAAGAACAGATTTTTACGCTATACGTTTGAAGAAAGAATCCGATCCTTTGAAATCAAGGAGAATACAATTAAGGGGAATCAAGAATAAAATCAAGGATTATTCCCTCATTAATATAGCCAACGGACGGAATTTCAAAACCAAAGTTACTCAAGGCTATAAATAGAAGGCATTGACAGAAAAACAAACAACGATTGAAAAAGAAAAAAAAACATCAAGCAGAAACTCTGTCAATTTGAAAAGCTCTCTCTCTGAACTTACAAGGATACATCTAGTGATCAACTCAAATATCAGAACTACAAAGTCATACTCAGAACTGAGATTGATCAAGCAAGTGTGTGAATCACATTCACATCAAACTGAAGCAACTGAATCAGAGGCAATCTGAGAAGGAGTTGAATTTGTGATAGTTTGTTGAAGGATCTTGATCTTAAGGAGCGATAAAGGGGAAGATCGAATCACCAAGTTTTGCGGTCAAGGAGTGATAGTCTTGTAGATTGTGAAGCTTGGGAAGCCAAGGACAATCATACTATTGTATCAGTGAAAACAATAGTGAATTCCTCCAATCATCACGAGATGAGTGGAAGGGATTACACCACCACTGAACCACTATAAGCCTTGTGTCAATTTAATTTACGCAATTTACTTTACTGACATTCATTTAATCGGCATACATCAAAATTTACATCTGTGACTGTCTAAACAGATTTGAAAACAATATAGTAAGAAGGGACTTATCCGCTACCCAAAAGCTTTTAAACACAAGAAAAGTTTTTGAAACTCCACTATAGTCATTCACCCCCCCTCCCCTCTGACTATAGTTTCACCCTTCTCTGGGACCAAAAATTGGTATCGGAGCAGTGTTCCTAGTATCAGAACCTGTTCAGATCTAATTTCTGGTTATAAGGAGATCACATATTTTCAAAGTAGTTTTCAAATCTGAGTTTTTACATACACTTGCATTTATATCTTCAATTGCACTGATGGATTCCTCAACCTTCTTGTCAAAAGTACCTGTGTTTAATGTTAACAATTTTGATGAATATAAAATAAGAATGCTATCTCATCTTGCAGCAACTCATGAAGAGATGCTGGATGTAATCAATGATGGACCAATCAAAATCACTACGGTGGTAAGCACATGAGCAGATCAAAGAAAGGAAATTGACAAACCTAAAAAGGATTGGACCAAAGATGACGGGAGAAGAGCAAATCTGGACTTTGTTGCAAAAGACATGATCTTGAAGACCCTGAGACGACAACATGTTCATGAGAATCAAAGATCAAAAACAACAAAGGAGATGTGGGACAAGCTATCATTGATAAATGAAGGATCTGAAGCAGTTAAGGAAAACAAATTATCTATTGCAAAATAGAAATTTGAGAACTTTAAAATGAAGGCTGGTGAATCCATTGATCAAATGGACAATGATTCTCAAGCATCATCGATGAATTACAACGACTTGGACACACATATCCCCGGAAGAAGTATGCTTGAAGATCTTGAGAGGACTACGAAAGATGGAAGATCATAACATCGATGTCGGAGGAACAACAAATCTTGCATGCCGACACTCTAACACCGATGTCCCAATTAAAAGCTCATGAATTCGAATTGAGCGGCGAAGATGGTGCTCCGCGAGAGACACACAAAATCATTGCATTAGTGCATCCCAACAAAGTAACTTTGCGAATGCATCGACAAAGAGACACATGAACTAAAAGAATAGGTAGCTTTATTAGTTAAACGCTTTGACCAGGTTTAAAGAAACCATTCAAAGGAAATTCTTCGTCAAACAAAAGTCAAGCTCAAGCAGAGACATGAAGAAGAAAGATGAAGAATACAGATGCTTCAACTGCAACAAGAAAGGTCACTTCAAGGCTGATTGTCCTGAAGAGAATGACAAAGATGATGAAAAGAAGAAATATAGAGCATCTGAAAAGAAAAAGAGCAAGAAGGCACTTAAAGCAGAATCCAGCAGTGAAAAGCATGAAGAATCATCTGATAATGACTCAGACGATAGTGATGAGCTCAGAAAATGAAAAGGCATGCCTATGCCTCATGACCAAAGAATTGGATGAAGATAAAAGTGATAGCTCAGACACTGAAGGAACAAGCCTATGTTTAACGGCTAAAGAATCAGATGAAACTGAGGTAACATCTAGTTCCTGTTCTTCATCTAATGCATCCACATCTAACACTGCACAATCCTCTAGTCTCCCATTAGATACAAGACCTAGTCCAAAATCTCATGACTAAATTTGATGAAATTGAAAAGAATCATGAAATTCTGGAAAAGGAATGCAAGGATCTAAGAAAAGAGAATAAGAGGTTAAAGAAAGAACTGGATAAAGCAAAAGCTGAATTAACTAGTAAGGAGACCTACTTAAATGATCAACAAAAAGTGGATGATCATACATTTGTTACTAACAGATCAGTTAAGAAAATCTCCTCACCAGTGAAGGTATTCACTGCACCACTAAAAGCACCCGACTTACAAACCCTCAAAAGGTTTGGATCCGAGATACAGTCTTAGCTACTTGATCGAGGATGAAAGTAGGAATAATGGTCAACACCACTCTAAATTCGGAACCACTAGTGGACCAAAATTTAGAAAGGGACAGACCATGATTCCAACAGATCATCCTGTTCCGGTGAAGTCAAAACCCAGTGTAGTGAAACAGCAAATCAAATCCTCATTCCAGTCAATCAAGAACAACAACCATCTGAAAGGTAAAGGCAGACTTTACCCCTCAGAGGATGATTGGAATGTTGCACCTAAAAAATACAAGAGGAAACCATTTCACAAAATGCATCATAAGTTTAAGAAAAACCAATCTGTTCCTAGACACATGAAGCAAGAAAGGTTTCCTACTGCATGTTGGAAAGTGAAGAAGGATGTAAATGCACCAAAAGGTGAAGAAAAGTATCAGAATACCTTCAGTAAAAATACTAGGAGCTATTCTGCCATGCCTTACACATATGAAGTTGATGACTTCAATTATCCAAAAAGAAGACCTTTTGGATACACCCTTGGTATGGGAGGCATGATTGCTAACAGTTATGGACCCAAACAGTGTTGGGTACCTAAACTTAATTAATGTTTTGTAGGATGTCCGGTACATAGGCGGTGGATGTTTCGAGACACATGACGAGAAAACAAGAAATGGCTCACTGATTTCAAAGCTTTTGATGGACCCAAAGTCACATTTGGAGGTAAAGAAAACCCTGGCAAGATTAAGGGGAAGGCACAATACTCAAGAACAATCTAAAGATTCAAAATGTGGCATATGTCAAGGGACTTAACTTCAATCGATGAGCATCAATCAATTACGTGACAAAGGCTACAATGTGCACTTCAACAAAGAAGGATGCAAAGTGATTCACAGTCAAACCAACACAGTAGTTCTTGCGGGTAGAAGACAAGACAACATGTATGTGGTGGATGGAAAGCGACCAAAGCGAAACATGTCTACTTGTCAAAAATAAACAATCAACAAAATTTGGATTTGGCACAGAAAGATTAAATCACCTAAATTTCAAGACCATCAACAAACTATCAAGGAGCAAGTTAGTTGAAGGCACACTTGCCAGAGATCACATTCAAGAAACAAAGTCTATGTGATGCTTGTCGAGAAAGGAAAACAAATAAAAAGTTCATTCAAGTCAAAGCCTCATCAATCTACAACAAGAGTTTTACATCTATTACACATGGACTGTTTGGACCAGTCACACCGATGAAGTGTGAGTGGTAAGAAATATACTCTTGTAGTGGTGGATGACTTCTCAAAGTTCACTGGACCATTTTCATGAACAAGAAGAAAGAAACACTCAAGAAGTCTGCGATTTGGCTTGAGAAGACTCGAAATGAAAAAGAGCTAAAGATTATCAAGATCGGATCGATAGAGGCATTGAATTTCTAAATGAAATTATCAGAACCTAATGTGAAGAAAATGGAGTGTTACATCAACTATCTGCAGCAGGAACTCCACAACAAAATGGTGTAGCAGAAAGAAGAAACAGAACCATCAAGGAAGCAGTCAGGACAATGATAGCAGAAGCATGCTTACCAAAGAGATTCTGGGCTGAAGCAGCTAACACAGCATGCCATACACAAAACAGATCAATCATCAACAAACATCATGGAAAGACTCCATATGAAATATGGAATGGTAGAAAACCTAATATCTCATATTTTCATATGTTTGGATCAAAATGTTTTGTCTTAAACAGGAATCAGCTGCATACCTTTGATGAGAAGGCTGGTGAAGCAATCTTCATGGGATACTCAGACACCAGCAAAGCATTTAGAGTACTCAATAAAAGAACCTTGGTGATTGAAGAATCAATACATGTAGTTTTTGATGAACCAAATACAAATTGTGAAGATCTTCAAGATCAAGAAGAGAAAGCAGCACAAAGGGAAATCTATACAAATGCAACCATACCAGCTACCATCCTAAATCATCTTTGAAAATCAAGAAGAACCACTTACCAATACAACAGATGAAGCACCTGAATTTGAAGTTCATGCTCAGCATGAAGGTATGGAAGCACCAAGTGAAGAACAACTTCAACCAGATCTAAATTGGCTACGAGACCATCCTGAAGAACAAGTCATTGGAGATATTCACACAGGAGTCAGACCCAGAAGACAACTGGAGCACATGCTAACTTGCTTTCGATCACAAGTGGAACCCAAGACCATAGATGATGCAATCCAAGATGCAGATTGGATCACAGCCATGCAAGAAGAACTAAATGAATTTGAAAGAAATGAAGTCTGGGAACTTGTTGATGACACGAAATAACCAACATCATTGGTGCAAAATGGGTATTCAGAACAAGATGGATGAGCAAGGAACTGTTGTCGAAACAAAGCAAGGCTAGTTGCAAAAGGCTATTCCCAAAGTCAAGGAATAGATTATGATGAAACATTTGCACCAAAGAGCAAGATTGGAAGCAATCGACTCTTTCTAGCATTTCTTTTACACAAAGACTTCAAAGTCTATCAAATGGATGTAAAGAGTGCATTCTTAAATGGACTTTTGGAAGAAGAAGTTTATGTAGAACAACCTCCTGGATTTCAAATTAAAGGAAAAGAAGACAAAGTATACAAACTCAAGAAGGCCTCTATGGCCTCAAACAGCACACTAGAGCACTGGTATGAAACACTATCACAATTTCGATCAAGAATGGATTCAACAAAGGAACTATTGACAAGACTCTATTCAAACTAGAGGAAGGAGCAAGCACTTTGCTAGTACAAATCTATGTTGATGATATAATCTTTGGATCCGAAGATGAAAAGCTGTGTGAGAAATTTGCAAACCTGATGAAGAGCAAATTTCAGATGAGCATGATGGGAGAATTAAACTACTTCCTTGGCCTTCAAGTAAAGCAAATGAAGAATGGCATCTTCATTAGTCAAGCCAAGTATACAAGAGACTTGATACACAAATATAGGATGGATACAAGTGGCACAGCAGACACACCAATGTGTGCCAGAGTCATACTTGGAAAAGATGATGGAGGAAAAGATGTTGATCAGAAAATGTATAGAGGAATTATTGGATCATTATTGTACTTAATCGCTTGTGAGACTGACATAGCATTTGCGGTAGGATGTGTGCAAGATTTCAAGCTCAACCAAAAGAATCACATCTTCTAGCAAATAAAAGGATAATCAAATACTTGAAAAACACTATAAATGTTTGGCATTTGGTATCCAAAAGATGGAGGATTTAAATTAATATCATATTCGGACTCGACTATGCTTGGATGCAAAATAGATAGAAAAAGCACCTCTGGAACATGCCAAATGCTAGGAACCGGACTAGTTTCTTGGTTCAAGAAAAGCAAAACTCCATATCTACATCAACAAAATGAAGCGGAATATATAGCGGCGGTAGTCATTGTGTGCACAAATACTTTGGATAAGACAACAACTAAGGGATTATGGAGTGGAAGAGAAAACAATTCCAATCGTGTGTGATAACACAAGTGCAATATCTATTACGAAAAATCCATGTGCATTCAAGAACAAAGCATATTGATGTGAGGCATCATTTTATCGAGAGACCATGTTGAAAAGGAGATGTCATCCTAAAACACATACCCACTCAAGATCAATTGGCTGACATCTTCACTAAACCACTCAGTTATGAAAGATTCAGTAAGCTAAGAACTGAGTTAGGGATGATTGAAATTGAATAAGTATCAAATAGCGGCTAACTGGAGTAATCGGCTAAGTGACTTCATTAACTGGTACAACCTTTGCCATTACAGGAGATGTAGCAGGTAAGGCACTGGTATCCAGCGAAGATAACTTAACTGATTGTTAGGAACAGTTAAATAGAGCAGCTCAGTGAAGAACCCATTGGATCGGCTAAGTGATCAGCCAAGGCACTTCACCGAAATAAAGACTTGGATAAATTAAAAGTGTGAACAAAATCAATTCTGATTACACGTGGAGAATAAGGAAATTATGGATGATTATTCTGTACACACGTGGCGATCAACTTATGATCATGGAGGTAATTATATTATTTTTCGAATTATAAACTCCTCGATTCCCGGGCTCTATCATTACTTACCTCAAACCACTACCCCATTCCACACGAATATCGCGATTTGCATACACAAAATCACGCCATTATGTCACAAAATCCTTCCATATTCAAACCACGTTCACACTACCCAAATCACACTATATAAATAGACTTAGAGATTATTCAGAATTCTTTACGCTCTCTTGCAAATTACAAACCCAACCTCTGATTTTCCCTAAACAAACTTGAAGAACTCCTTCCTAAACATCTATCTATTATCAATGGCTTCATCTTCCACATTTTCTCCCACTGAAAAATACTATGAAAAATCAATCATCACTGGTTCGTTTTTCAAACCTGAACACTATCTATCGTTTGTGATAATGATGCAAAAGCTCAACGCTTGGTTGATTGTTGTTCAAATTTGGGCGTGATGATATTCTAAATCCCCAATTACGGGAATCTTATGAAAACTGATCACATTCGGAAAAATGCCAAGTTTGTGCCTAGCCGCAAAGAAAAAAAAGCGAGGTCGATTGCATAAAAGTTCAATTTTGGGAAAGAGATAGTCATAACGCTGGACTTCTCAATAGGTTCCTACAATTACCAATGATAGGCCCGCACAATGTCAAGTATATACAGATTGACATCACAAAATTCTGGGCTGAGATAGCCAAAAATCCGAGGAAAAACAGCAAAACATACAATCTACCTACATCAACACTCAAACCTCCGTTTGCCGAGTTTGCACCAGTCATCACCAAGAATATCAAAGGCAGAAAAGGATCCATGGAAAACTGATCGAGGTTCGGATCAGATTGATGGCCATCATCTACGAACGCATCAAATTCGACTGGGCAACTTTTGTATTCAATAGACTAAAGGATCAGATACAAAAGGAATTTGACCTTTCAATTACGGCACCAAACAAGGGTTTGCAGAAGAAAGGTGATTTCTGGGAAAGAAATCATCTGGATTCCCTCTTCAACACCTGCTCAATGCATTGAACGTGAAAAACCCACAAATCTGCAGTCCCCACACAAGTCAAAGACGATGTTCACTTACATCAAGGCTTCCATGAAGCCCAAACCCATAGCTGGGAGCAAAAGAAAGCAGCCTGAAGGCAGTAGATCAGGAGTGGGACGAAGAACCAGATCCCAGACAGCGCATGAAAACATCTCTCTGCCTGGAACCAGCAACTTAATTGACTCTGTGACAATCAGTGATGACACAGAAACAGAAGAAGAAAAGCAACAAGAGGAAATCACCTACCTAGAGGAAGGTGAAGAAGGATATAGAATCACTTCATCTGAAGAGGAGGAGATACATGAGGAAGAGGATGAGTCAGAGGATGAACGATCAGAAGGAGGAAATCTTGAAGCAATTCAAGAAGATTTGAGGATTTCTGATGATGAACTGACTCTCCAAGAAGTGCTTTTCAAAAGCACAGGCAAAGTTGACAACCAGCTAAGTGAGCCAGCTGATAAAGCTCACTCAGCCGAACTTGTCAACTCCCCCACAATTGCACAAGGGGGAACAGTGGTAGATGAAGCAGTCCACACTCAACAAGAACTGATGGAAGAAAAAGAAGAAGAAGCACAAAATGAGAAGGAAGAGGAAGAAGAAGAAAAGGAAGTGGAAAATGAGAAGAAGCAAGGTAAAGATGCTGAGGATGAAACTGATGGGGATGAAGAGGATGTCCATGTGGCACCAGAAGAAATTGATCCAGAGAGAGTCTTCAATCTGGACATTCAACCCCTCATTGTGGACATGGAAAGGCAATATTACAGCAGGCAAAACCTGAAGAATGCCTTAAGGAGTGAAGCAACCTCCTTCAATCACAAGATTGAGGCTCTCATCAGCCATATCAAGATCCAAGATGAGGTCATGGAGAGACAAGGAAATTTACTTTGCAACTTACAGCAACTAATCCCTCATCATGTCCAAACCAATCTTGAGTTCCTTGCTGAAACAACTGACAATAATCTCAAACCATTTGTGGACACTCTAAATGCTCACACTCAACAAATTCAGCATCTGGATGAGATAATGGAGCATTCTGGCAAGCAGCTGGACTTTCTAATCAAAGTTGGTGAGGCCAACAACAAAATACTGGAGAAAAAGTATGGCCCTCTCCCTGAGTCTAAAGCAGCAATTGCAGACCTTGAAGCATGTTTTGATGCTGCCACAAAGGGGGAAGGAAACTCAAAGCCTGAGAGCTCCAGTGGAAAGGAAAAGTGCAGCAAAGGCAAAGACAGCAAAGGCAAAGCATCAGGTTTGAAGAAATGAAGAAGTAAACCAGTTACCTATTGCTTAATTCAATTAATTTTATCATTTGCCTTTGTCGTTTAAATAAAAAGATGCAATATCTTATTGCCCTGAGATGGATGAATAAAATTGTTGAGTTTTTATTCAGTTGTTTGTTATGAAAAATTTTGATTACTTATGTTCAGGCTTATGAGGGTTTTGGCATCATCAAAAAGGGGGAAATTGTTAGGAACATTTTATTATGTTTTGATGATGGCCATATACTAAACTGTTATAGCAAAGCCTCAAATAAGTTAGAACTCTCTGTATAAGTCTTTACTTAGAGTCCGACATGTTGTATAAGTTGAGTCGAGACAAGTATTGTACTAGTTGGTAGGACGGCAAAGCAAAAGCAGATATTCGGCAAAGTGAAGCCAAAGAAAGCACCAAGCAGAGAAGTAATGAAGACATTATGTCTCGACTTATAACCAAGGAAGTGCATGATGACCTTGGATAAGTCTAAGTTATGTTTTTAAGTGATGAAACTCAATGTTCAAATATGGTGTACACTGGTCTCACCCAAATCAAGGATCAGTGAAGTACAAAGACTCTCCTAATACTAGAACAAAGAAGGAAACAGTGAATCGGCTGAGTAGACTGACCTTCGGCAAAGTGAAAAAAAAACAGCGAAGAAAGAACTAACGGCTAAGTCAGAAGGCTCACTCGACCGTTCTAAAAACGGCGAAGTAACACTTACCAGATCAGATTTGATATATGTTGAAGATACAGAAGATCATGCATTAAATGTAAAATAAATAGAGGATCAATCAAGGACGGATTTTCTGCTATACGTTTGAAGAAAGAATGCGATCACTGAAATCAAGGAGAATACAATTAAGGGGGAATCAAGAATAAAATCAAGGATTATTCCCTCATTAATATAGCCAACGGACGGAATTTCAAAACCAAAGTTACTCAAGGCTATAAATAGAAGGCATTGACAGAAAAACAAACAACGATTGAAAAAAGAAAAAAAAACATCAAGCGAAACTCACAATTTGAAAAGCTCTCTCTCGAACTTACAAGGATACATCTAGTGATCAACTCAAATATCGAAACTACAAAGTCATACTCGAATCGAGATTGATCAAGCAAGTGTGTGAATCACATTCACATCAAACTGAAGCAACTGAATCAGAGGCAATCTGAGAATGAGTTGAATTTGTGATAGCTGTTGAAGGATCTTGATCTTAAGGAGCAGCAAAGGGAAGACTGAATCACTGAAGTTGTTGCAGTCAAGGAGTGATAGTCTTGTAGATTGTGAAGCTTGGGAAGCCAAGGACAATCATACTATTGTATCAGTGAAAACAATAGTGAATTCCTCCAATCATCACAGGAGAAGAGTGGACTAAGGGATTACACCACCCTGATCCACTATAAGCCTTGTGTCAATTTAATTTCTGCAATTTACTTTACAGCATTCATTTAATCTGCATACATCAAAATTTACATCTGTGACTGTCTAAACAGATTTGAAAACAATATAGTAAGAAGGGACTTATCCGCTGCCCAAAAGCTTTTAAACACAAGAAAAGTTTTTGAAACTCCACTATAGTCATTCACCCCCTCTCTGACTATAGTTTCACCCTTCTCTGGGACCAACAAAAGCAAGACGAGAGGAACGTGCTAAGGCAAATAAACCGTTTGGTTATCTCAGCTCTTTTACACCATCTTTCCAACAAGGTGGATCATCTAATTCTGATTATACGAAGAAGCTTTATAGTGGGGTGAAACCCAATGTTCACAAAAGCAAGCTGAATGAGATATTGAGTCCTAATAAAGGAAAAGAGGCTAAAGTGGGGCGTTCTCAGGATATTGAATGCTTCAAATGCAAGGGCAAGGGACATTATGCAGCAAATTGTCCGAATAAACGTACCATGACGATTTTAGGGCAGCCTTTACCTCGTGATGACTATGAATCTCATTCGGAGGCTGATGAAAAAGATGTTGATGATGCATTGCAAGATGACACTTTAGATGCGCATGCTACACACGATTATGGTGCTTGTTATGTGATTCGAAAGACTTTGGCCATTCATACAAATTTGGATGAGTCAATTCGGTGGGAAAACATTTTTCAGTCCACGTGTGGCATTACGGGGCGCACTTGCAACTATATCATCGATTCGGGGAGTTGTGTGAATTTGGTAAGCCAAACACTTGTTAAATATTTTAATATTGTTGTTTTACCGCATCCCCACCTGTATAGTTTGGAATGGATGAATGATGTGGCTGATGTACGTGTGGCTGCCCAAGCACTTGTTAAATTTCGTGTGGGTAAATTGGTGGATGAAGTTTTATGTGATGTGGTCCCTTTGTTTGTTACTCATTTATTATTCGGGAGACCTTGGCAATATGATAGGGCTGCATTGTATAATGGTCGTTTTAATACTTGGAGTTTACATTTAAATGGTCATACTATTACGTTACATCCGATGACCCCGGCTCAAGTTCATTCCGAACAACTGTGTATGGCTACTTCTCAAAAAGCTGATGTGTTTAGTGAGAAAAAAAATGATAAAGAGGGAGACAAATTCGAAAATAATCAAGTTGTTCCGGAGAGAAAAAAAATGAAGGCGCTTTATCACACTTTGAGGGCAAAAGAAAAGTCGAAAATTTAGGTGTGAGGGAGGGTTTTCTCGTTCCAAATGAGGGAGTAAAAAGGATGGTGCAGCTGCGTGAGGGAGTGGGAGCTTCAAAAGATGAGGGTAAAATAAAAGTTGAAAAGCATGTTGGTGAGGGTGTGAAGCACAATTTTCTTTCCAAGTCTAGTTTGATCACTAAGACTATAAATGGTGGTAAATTTGTTTTTCTCATTTATTTCAAGGCATTCGACCCCTCTCCCCATTGTTTACTTACTATTGATGATTTGACATCTTCTCTCTCGAGTGTTGTATGTTCGGTTTTGCAGGAATATGCTGATGTGTTTCCGGAGGATGAACCAAGTGGTTTGCCACCACTACGTGGTGTGGAGCATCAAATCGACTTGATTCCGGGTGCTACTCTTCCAAACCGACCAGCCTATAGGGCCAATCCTATGGAAACGAAGGAAATTCAACGAAAAGTGGCGGAGCTATTAGAAAAAGGCAAGATCCGTGAGTCCTTAAGTCCTTGTGCCGTACCCGTCGTCATGGTTCCAAAGAAGAGTGGTGAATGGCGGATGTGCACCGACTGTTGTGCAATCAACAATATAACGGTAAAGTATCGCTATCCTATTCCTAGGTTAGATGATATGCTTCATGAGTTGCATGGTAGTAAATTCTTTACCAAGATAGATTTGAAAAGTGGTTATCACCAAGTACGTATTCGTGAGGGTGACGAGTGGAAAACAGCCTTTAAAACTCAGTTTGTTCTTTATGAGTGGTTGTTTATGCCATTCGGGCTTACAAATGCACCTTCCACGTTTATGCGTTTAATGAATGAAGTGCTGCGTGAATTTATTGGTCATTTTGTGGTATTTTATTTCGATGACATACTAATTTATAGCACAACACTTGATGATCATGTTTCACATTTACAAGCTGTTCTTGATACACTTAGGCGTGCTAAGTTGTATGATAACCTTAAGAAATGTGAGTTTTGCTTGGATCGCATTGTTTTTCTTGGTTTTGTGGTTAGTGACAAGGGCATTGAAGTTGATCAAGAAAAGATTCGGGCAATGAAAGAGTGGCCTGCACTCAAAAACGTGGTTGATGTTAGGAGTTTTCTTGGCTTGGCTAGCTTCTACAGGCGGTTTGTGAAGGATTTTAGCACCATTGCTGCTCCATTAACCGAATTGGTCAAGAAGAACGCAGCATTCATTTGGGGAGATCGTCACAGGGAGTCTTTTGAAACTTTAAAGCTTAAACTTATTTCAGCATCTATACTTGCTTTACCCGATTTTGATAAAATGTTTGAATTAGAATGTGATGCATCGGGTGCTGGTATATGTGGTGTTTTAATGCAAGAAAAATGACATGTGGCATATTTTAGTGAAAAGTTGAAAGGTGCTTATTTGAATTATTCTACGTATGATAAGGAGCTTTATGCCTTGATTCGTTGTTTGCAAACTTGGCAACATTACCTTACACCTCATGAGTTTATTATTCATACAAACCATGAGTCTTTAAAATATCTTAAGGGTCAAGTTAAGTTGAGTAAACGACATATCCGCTATATTGATTTCATTGAGTCATTCCCTTATATCATTTAGTTTAAGAAGGGAAAAGAAAACATTGTTGTGGATGCTTTGTCTAGGCGTTATTCCTTGATTACATCTTTACAAACTAAGTTGCTTGGTTTTGAGAGTATTAAGGATTTATATGCACATGATGTTGATTTTGGGGATATATTTGCTAAGTGTCCGTCATCTACTTTGCCTGATTATTCTGTGCATGATTGTTTTCTTTACAAAGGTGATAAGTTGTGTATTCCTAGATCTTCCATGCGTGAATTATTATTGAGGGAGTCTCACGGGGGTAGTTTAATGGGACACTTTGGGGTAGATAAGACTTTGGATATGTTGCGCATACATTTCTATTGGCCACGTATGAAAGTTGATGTGTTAAATTTTGTGCTTCTTGTCTTGTGTGTAAACATGCTAAGTCACGTTTGCAGCCCCATGGTTTATACACTCCCCTACCTATTCCTACATCTCCTTGGACCGACATTTCTATGAACTTTGTGTTAGGATTGCCTCGGTCTAGGAATGGGAAAGATTCTGTATTTGTGGTGGTGGATCGTTTTTCCAAAATGGCTCATTTTATTCCATGTAATAAGACCAATGATGCTTCATATATTGCTGATTTGTTCTTTAAAGAAATTGTCCGTTTGCATGGAATTCCTCATACTATTTCGTGACACTAAATTTGTGAGTCATTTTTGGAGGGTATTATGGATGAGTATGGGTACTTATCTCTTTTTTCTACGTCTTTTCACCCATAAACTGATGGGCAAACGGAAGTTATGAATCGTGTGTTGGGACAACTTCTAAGAACTGTTGTGAAAAGTAATTTGAAGAATTGGGAGTCTTGTTTTCCTTATGTGGAATTTGCTTATAATCGTGCTAAACATTCAGCTACTCAATATGCACCATTTGAGCTTGTTTATGGGTTTTTACCGGCTGCTCCGTTTGATTTTGTTCCTATTCCTCCTGGTGCGCAGGTTAGCTTGGATGGAGAAGCAAAGGCTGATCTTGTGAAAGCATTGCATGAAAAGGCACGGCTGAATGTTGAGAAAGAAACCGAGAGTTATATGAAGAAAGCAAATAAAGGGCGTAAGGAGCTGATCTTTGAGCCTAGAGATTTGGTTTGGCTACACCTTCGCAAAGAGAGATTTCCATATTTCCGCAAGTCAAAGCTGCATGCACGTGGTGATGGCCCTTTTCAAGTGCATGAGAGGATCAACAACAATGCCTACAAGCTGGACATACCTCTGGATTGGAATATTTCGCCTACTTTCAACGTTGCTGATTTGTCTCCTTATGACGCTTCTTTTGATCTGAGGACAGATCCTTTTCAGCCGGGAGGGAATGACACGAATCATAGTGGTCAAAACGTAGATATTGATGGTCCAAAAGCTGATCCACTTGTGTTTCGAGATGGTCCAGTCACGAGATCACAGAAGAGGAAGTTCAAAGAAGCCTTGAGGAATCTAATTTTGGCAATTTTCAAAGAACACGTTGGGCTCATCAAGAATGAAGACTTGGCCATTTTATCCTTATTATCTTGTAGTTGGGGATAATGGGCCAAATGGGGAACTATGTCTATTTTGGGCTATTTTTAGCATTATTTTCCAATTTTAGTGATATAAGCCCAACCCAACCTATAACTACTTTCCTTTCGGTTTTGATTGAAGCCAAAGCCCAAAACCTTTTATCCAACACCTTTTGGGAAGGTCCATAAGCCCAAAAAATTTCCATCAACTTTTAAACCCAACCCAAAATCCATTTCCTTTTTACTCTTATTTTTGAGAAAACCAAAAAAACCCCAAATATTCGAAAATGAGTTGGACCAGCCCAAAGCCCATTTCTCTTATAATTCTAGGCCTGTGGAGTATGAATTAGTCCCACATTGAGTTTGTAACTTTGTTTCCATAGATTTGCAGCCTATATAAGGCATATCTTTTGTACTTGAACATTCGGACAAACTTTGATTGATATTTTATTTATTATGAATTTTCGGTGATTGAAAATTTGAGTGAGTTAAGTATTTTGCCTTGCTGATTAGGTGACTTGTTTAACTAGAGAATTTATCAAAGGATTGAGCATCCTTTGTGCGACGTTCTCAACTTAGTGATCTTAAGGTGCTGATTCCTTAAGAAATCTAAGCCTTGCTCATCGTGTTCTTCATTGGTCCTCAACCTAGATCCTTCGTCCATATCAATTGGTATCAAAGCCTAGGGATTGAGGTATCAAATATCATTGTTTCTTCTTATTTTTGTCTAAAAACAAAAAAAAAAAAACAACCTAAAAACGCATGAAATTATTTTTTCCTCATATTTTCCTTTGAATTGTATGTGATCTTGCATGCTAAGTGCTGAATCTTGTGATATATGCATGTGTTCTTGTTAAATTTCCAGAAAATTTTACATAAACCTTCATGTATATTCATCTTCTCTAAGTTTTCTTCAAGTTTGTTCTTCATATCTTCAAATCATCATCTTATATTCATCCAAATTCATATAATATCCAGCCATATTGCATGCCCCCTATGCCTGTAGTTACTTGTTTTTTAACTTAAAACCCTTTCACCTTCTATTCCTTTAATAACATTCAAGGTGACATTATTATAATCTTGCATCATTATTACTATTTGAATAAAGTTGTTTTGTTTTCCATTATTTGATAATAAAAATAAAATAAAAAAAAAAAGAGGCCGAAAGTTTATTAAAAAAAAGGCCTTACTAAATACGAGTGTATCACACCCTGGTGTGATTATTTTCACACTTGTGATTCTATTCTAGTTTTTTTTTTAAAAGAGCATAGTATACCTGTTTTGTTGGTTGCTTGAGTTATGTGGTGCAAGTCCTTAGTTCACCTTGTTTGTTATCTCCTTTGATATCCTTTCTTCCCAAACTTCTCAAACCTTTTCCATACCTTCTTGTTTAGTTTTCCTAAGTGACTTGGTGCTTTGAGTCCTTATTTGTGAATTGTCCACGTTTGCTCGATCTTTTGATTCTTTTGACGGTTTCACTTACCTAAAGCAAGAGTTGAGGGTGAGTGTTACACACGAGTGTTTTCTGAGATAACATGGGAGAACCGGAAGAAACTGCTTTGGATGGTAGATTACGTCTTCATTAAAAAGCTATTCATAATGACGTCACTAATCGTATTGAGCAAGTAAACCGAGACATGGCGGATCAACTAGCTACAATAACTGAATTGTTGCAAGCACATGGTATTGGTAGAGGCAGGGGCCGTGGTGGAAGAGAGGGGCATTTTCATATGGGTGGTCGTGGTAATAATGGTGGTCATGGTCATGTTGGTGGACATGATGCTGATGTGTATAGTGATTTAGATGATGACTATGAACAGCCCGAGTTTGAAGCTGTTCCTGATGATAATTTGCGTGGGTTGAAGTACAAGATTCCTTCTTTTGATGGAAAGGCTAATCCGGGGAAATATTTGGCGAGGGAAATGAAAATGAACCAAATTTTCCCGGTTCATAATTATAGTGATGCGAAGAAGGCGAAGATTACAACCTTAGAGTTTACGGATTATGCAATGAGTTGGTGGCATAGTTTTCAAGAAAACCGTAGACGAAGGGGTGAACCTCCTATTAATAGTTGGACTCTTTTGACGGAACATATGAGGCTGAAATGGGTTCCAAATCATTATTTTCGGGACCAAGGTTTTAAACATCAGCAATTATTGCAAGCGGGTAAATCGGTTGAGGAGTTTCATGATGAGATGCAACTAACGATGATTCGGGCAAACATTATTGAACCCGAGGATGTTACAATGCAGTGTTTTCTTTGTGGTTTACGGGATGATATTTCGGGTCAAGTTGAGTTAAAAAATTACCAAAATTTACCGGACATGTTAAATGGTGCCTTTATGGTTGAAAGGAGGCTGGAAGCAAGACGAGAGGAACATCCTAAGGCAAATAAACCATTTGGTTATTGCAGCTCTTTTACACCATCTTTCCAACAAGGTGGATCATATAATTCTGATTATACGAAGAAGCTTGATAGTGGGGTGAAACCCAATGTTCACAAAAGCAAGCTGAATACAAAAAGGTTATACAAAAGGTTGTAAACCCCCGCTTTGAGTAAATTCTAATACAATCATATACAAAAAGTTATAACCCCTAATTTTGAGTAAACTCTACTACAATTATATACAAAAAGTTGTAAACCCCATTTTTAGTAAACTCTAATACAATTTAATATAAAAAGTTATAAACCCTCGTTTTGAGTAAACTCTACTACAATTACATACAAAAAGTTGTAAACCCAGTTTTGAGTAAACTCTACTATAATATTATACAAAAAGAAGTTGTAAACCCCAGTTTTTAGTAAACTCTAATACACATCTATATACAACAAGTTGTAAACCCCTGTTATAAGTAACCTCTACTACAATTATATACAAAAGGTTGTAAACCACCGTTTTGAGTAAACTCTACTGTCTAATTATATACAAAAAGTTATAAACCCTCGTTTTCTGTAAATTCTACTACAATTATATACAAAAAGTTGTAAACCCTTATTTTGAGTAAACTCTAACACAATTATATACAAAAGTTTGTAAACCCCCGTTTTGAGTAAACTCTACTACAATTATATACAAAAAGTTGTAAACCCCCGTTTTGAGTAAGCTCTACTACAATAATATACAAAAAGTTATACACCTTCATTTTGAGTAAACTCTACTACGATTATAGACAAAAAGTCGTAAACCCTAATTTTGAGTAAACTCTAAGACAATTATATACAAAAAGTTATAAACCTCGTTTTGAGTAAACTCTACTACGATTATATACAAAATGTCGTAAACCCTAATTTTGAGTAAACTCTAAGACAATTATATACAAAAAGTTATAAACCTCGTTTTGAGTAAACTCTACTACAATTATATACAAAAAGTTGTAAACCCCATTTTGAGTAAACTCTATTGTATAATTATATACAAAAAGTTGTAAACCCCCGTTTTGAGTAAACTCTACTACAATTATGTACAAAAAGTTGTAAACCCTCATTTTGAGTAAACTCTAATACAATTATATACAAAATGTTGTAAACCCCCGTTTTCAGTGAACTTTACTATAATTATATACAAAAAGTTGTAATCCCCCGTTTTGAGTAAACTCTACTACAACTATATACAAAAAGTTATACACCTCCGTTTTGAGTGAACTCTCCTACGATTATATACATAAAGTTGTAAACCCCTGTTTTGAGAAACTTTAACACAATTATATACAAAAAGTTGTAAACCCCCATTTTGAGTAAACTCTACTACAATTATATAAAAAAAAGTTGTAAACCCTCATTTTCAGTAAACCCTAATACAATTATATACAAAAGGTTGTAAATCCCCGTTTTGAGTAAACGCTACTACAATTATATACAAAAAGTTGTAAACCCCCGTTTTGAGTAAACTCTACTACAACTATATACAAAAAGTTATACACCTCCGTTTTGAGTAAACTCTACTATAATTATACTCAAAAAGTTGAAAACCCCCGTTTTGAGTAAACTCTAATACAATTATATACAAAAAGTTATAAACCATCATTTTGAGTAAACTCTACTATAATATTATACAAAAAAATTTGTAAACCCCCGTTTTGAGTAAACTCTACTATACATCTATATACAAAAGTTGTAAAACCCATTATATGTAACCACTACTACAATTATATACAAAAAGTTGTAAACCCCCATTTTGAGTAAACTCTACTGTCTAATTAAATACAAAAACTTGTAAACCCCCGTTTTGAGTAAACTCTTCTACAATTATATACAAAAAGTTATAAACCCTCGTTTTGAGTAACTCTAATACAATTATATACAAAAGGTTGTAAACCCCCGTTTGAGTAAATCTACTACAATTATATACAAAAAGTTGTAAACCGCCATTTTGAGTAAACTCTACTTTATAATTATATAAAAAAGTTGTAAACCCCCATTTTGAGTAAACTCAACAGTATAATTATATACCAAAATTTGTAAACCCACCATTTTGAGTAAACTCTACTACAATTATATACAAAAAGTTGTAAACCCTCGGTTAGAGTAAACTCTAATACAATTATATACAAAAGGTTGTAAACCCCCGTTTTGTATAAACTATACTACAGTTATATACCAAAACTTGTAAACCCCCATTTTGAGTAAACTCTAGTACAATTTAATACAAAAAGTTATAAACCGTCGTTTTTAGTAAACTCTACTACAATTATATAAAATGTTGTAAACCCTAGTTTTGAGTAAACTCTACTATACATTTATATACAAAATGTTGTAAACCACCGTTATAAG
The DNA here is from genome assembly GCA_026214975.1 of Gentiana macrophylla. Lineage (NCBI taxonomy): Eukaryota > Viridiplantae > Streptophyta > Magnoliopsida > Gentianales > Gentianaceae > Gentiana > Gentiana macrophylla. The sequence goes on along the minus strand of JAOBSW010000312.1, from coordinate 155,510 downwards.
TAACCTCTAGTACAATTATAAACAAAATGTTGTAAACCCCATTTTGAGAAAACTCTACTATCTAATTATATACAAAATGTTGTACACCCCCGTTTTGAGTTAACACTACTACAATTATATACAAAAAGATGTAAACCCTCGTTTTGAGTAAACTCTAATACAATTATATACAAAATGTTGTAAACCCCCATTTTGACTAAACTCTACTACAATTATATACAAAAAGTTGTAAACCCTCGTTTTGAGTAAACTGTACTACAATTATATACAAAAAGTTGTAAACCCTCATTTTGAGTAAACTCTAATACAGTTATATACAAAAGGTTGTAAACCCCTATTTTGAATAAACTCTACTACAATTATTTACAAAATGTTGTAAACCCCTATTTTGAGTAAACTCTAATACAATTTAATACAAAATATTATAAACCATCGTTTTGAGTAAACCCTACAACAATTATATACAAAAAGATGTAAACCCCAGATTTGAGTAACTCTACTGTACATCTATATACAAAAAGTTGTAAACCCCCATTATAAGTAACCTCTACTACAATTATATACATAAAGTTGTAAACCCCCGTTTTAAGTAAACTCTACTGTCTAATTATATACAAAAAGTTGTAAACCCCCGTTTTGAATAAACTCTACTACAATTATATACAAAAAGGTGTACACCCTCGTATTGAGTAAACTCTAGTACAATTATATACAAAATGTTGTATACCCTTGTTTTGAGTAAACTCAACTACAATTATATACAAAAAGTTGTAAACCCCTATTTTGAGTAAACTCTACTACAATTATATACAAAAAGTTGTAAACCCTCGTTTTGAGTAAACTCTAATACGATTATATACAAATGGTTGTAAACCCCCCGTTTTGAGTAAATTCAAATACAATCATATACAAAAAGTTAGAAACACTCGTTTTGAGTAAATTCTACTACAATTATATACAAAAAGTTGTAAACCCCCGTTTTGAGTAAACTCCACTGAATAATTATGTACAAAATGTTGTAAACCCACCATTTTGACTAAACTCAACTACAATTTTATACAAAAATTTGTAAACCCTCGTTTTGAGTAAACTCTAACATAATTATGTACAAAAAGTAGTAAACCCCTGTTTTGAGTAAACTCTACTACAATTATATTCAAAAATTTGTAAACCCCCGTTTTGAGTACGATCGACTACAATTATATACAAAAAGTTATACACCTCCGTTTTGAGTAAACTCTACTAGGATTATATACAAAATTTATAAGCCCCCATTTTGTTTATACTCTAAAACAATTATATACAAAAAGTTATAAACCCTCGTTTTGAGTGAACTCTACTACAATTATATACAAAAAGTTTTAAACCCCAATTTTGAGTAAATTCTAATACAATTATGTACAAAAAGTTATAAAACCTCATTTTGAGTAAACTCTAATACAATTATATACAAAAGGTTGTAAACCCCCATTTTGAGTAAACTCCACTACAATTATATACAAAAAGTTGTAAACCCCCGTTTTGAGTAAACTCAACTACAACTATATACAAAAAGTTATACACCTCTGTTTTGGGTAAACTCTACTATAATTATATACAAAAAGTTGTAAAACCCCGTTTGGAGTAAACTCTAATACAATTATATACAAAAAGTCATAAACTCTCATTTTGAGTAATCTCTACTACAATTATATACAAAAATTTGTAAACCCCTGTTTTGAGTAAACTCTACAATAATATTATAAAAAATGTTATAAACCCCCATTTGAGTAAACTCTACTACAATAATATACAAAAAGTTATAAACCCCCATTTTGAGTAAACTCTACTACAATTATTTACAAAAATTTGTAAACCCTGTTTCATTTTGAGTAAGCTCTACTACAATTATATACAAAAAATTGTAAACCCACGTTTTGAGTAAACTCTAATAAAATTAGATACAAATGGTTGTAAACCCCCGTTTTGAGTAAACTCGACAACAATTATATACAAAAAGTTGTAAACCCCCGTTTTGAGTAAACTCTACTACAATTATATACAAAAAGTTATACACCTCCGTTTTGAGTAAACTCTACTTCAATTTTATACAAAAGGTTGTAAACCCCCGCTTTGAGTAAATTCTAATACAATCATATTCAAAAAGTAATAAACCCTCGTTTTGAGTAAACTCTACTACAATTATGTACAAAAAGTTGTAAACCACCATTTTGAGTAAACTCTAATACAATTTAATACAAAAAGTTATAAACCCTCATTTTGAGTAAACTCTACTACAATTATATACAAAAATTTGTAAACCCCATTTTTGAGTAAAACTCTACTATAATGTTATTCAAAAAAAAGTTGTAAACCCCCGTTTTGAGTAAACTCTACTATACATATATATACAAAAAGTTGTAAACCCCCGTTTTGAGTAAACTCTACTGTATAATTATATACCAAAATTGTAAACCCACCGTTTTGAGTAACTCTCCTACAATTACATACAAAAAGTTGTAAACCCTTATTTTGTGTAAACTTTAACACAATTATATACAAAAGGTTGTCATCCCCCATTTTGAGTAAACCCTATTACAATTATATACAAAAAGTTGTAAACCCCCGTTTTGAGTAAGCTATACTACAATTATATAAAAAAAGTTATACACCTCCGTTTTGAGTAAACTCTGCTACAATTTTATACAAAATGTTATAAACCCCGCCCTTTGAGTAAATTCTAATACAATCATATACAAAAAGTTATGAACCCTCGTTTTGAGTAAACTCTACTACAATTATTTACAAAAAGTTGTAAACCCCCATTTTGAGTAAACTCTAATACAATTTAATACAAAAAGTTATAAACCCTCGTTTTGAGTAAACTCTACTAAAATTATATACAACAAGTTGTAAGCCCCAGTTTTGAGTAACTCTACTATAATATTATACAAAAAAGTTGTAAACCCCCGTTTAGAGTAAACTCTACTATACATCTATATACAAAAAGTTGTAAACCCCCATTCAAAGTAACATCTACTACAATTATATACAAAAAGTTGTAAACCCACATTTTGAGTAAACTCCACTGTATAATTATATACAAAAATTTGTAAACCCTCATTTTGAGTAATCTCTAAGACAACTATATACAAAATGTTATACGCCCTCGTTTTGAGTAAACTCTACTACAATTATATACAAAAAGTTGTAAAACCCTACTATAATATTATTCAAAAAAAAGTTGTAAACCCCTGTTTGGAGTAAAATCTACTATACATCTATATACAAAAAGTTGTAAAGCCCCATTATAAGTAACATCTACTACAATTTTTTACAAAAAGTTGTAAACCCCCGTTTTGAGTGAACTCTACTACAATAATATACAAAAAGTTGCAAACCCCTGTTTTGAGTAAACTCTACTGTATAATTATATACAAAAAGTTGTAAACCCCCGTTTTGAGTAAACTCTACTACAATTATGTACTAAAAGTTGTAAACCCTCATTTGGAGTAAACTCTAATACAATTATATACAAAAGGTTGTAAACCTCCGTTTTGAGTGAACTTTAGTATAATTATATACAAAAAGTTGTAAACCCCCGTTTTGAGTAAACTCTACTACAACTATATACAAAAATTTATACACCTCCGTTTTGAGTGAACTCTCCTACGATTATATACATAAAGTTGTAAACCGCCGTTTTGAGAAACTCTAACACAATTATATACAAAAAGTTATAAACCCTCGTTTTGAGTAAACTCTGCTACAATTATATACAAAAAGTTGTAAACCCACATTTTGAGTAAACTCTATTGTATAATTATATACAAAAAGTTGTAAACCCCTGTTTTGAGTAAATTCTACTACAATTATGTACAAAAAGTTGTAAACCCTCATTTTCAGTAAACTCTAATAAAATTATATACAAAAGGTTGTAAACCCGCATTTTAAGTAAACTATACTACAATTATATACAAAAAGTTGTAAACCCCCATTTTGAGTAAACTCTACAACAACTACATACAAAAAGTTATACACCTCCGTTTTATGTAAACTCTACTATAATCATATACAAAAAGTAGTAAACCCCCGTTTTGAGTAAACTCAAATACAATTATATACAAAAAGTTATAATCCCTTGTTTTTGAGTAAACTCTACTATAATATTATACAAAAAAATTTCTAAACCCCTGTTTTGAATAAACTCGACTGTCTAATTATATACAAAAACTTGTAAACCCCCGTTTTGAGTAAACTCTTCTACAATTATATACAAAAAGTTATAAACCCTTGTTTTGAGTAAACTCAAATACAATTATACAAAAGGATGTAAACCCCCGTTTTGAGTAACTCTACTACAATTATATTCAAAAAGTTGTAAACCACCATTCTGAGTAAACTCTATTATAAAATTATATACAAAAAGTTGTAAACCCCCGTTTTGAGTAAACTCTACTACAATTATTTTGAAAAAGTTGTAAACCCCCGTTTTGAGTAACTCTATTACAATTATATACTAAAATTTATAAACCTCCACTTGGAGTAAACTCTACCACAATTATAAAAAAAAGTTGTAAACCTCCGTTTTGAGTAAACTCTAATACAATTATATACAAGAAGCTGTAAACCCCCGTTTTCAGTAAACTCTACAATACAGTTGTATGCAAAAAGTTGTAAACAACCGTTTTGAGTAAACTCTAATATATTTTATATACAAAATGTTGTAAACTCCCATTTGGAGTAAACTCTACGATACAATTATATACAAAAAGTTGTAAACCCCCGTTTTGAGTAAACTCAACTACAATTATATACAAAAAGTTATACACCTCCGTTTAGAGTAAACTCTAATACAAATATATACAAAAGGTTGTAAACCCCAACTTTGAGTAAATTCTAATACAATCATATACAAAAAGTAATAAACCCTCATTTTGAGTAAACTCTACTACAATTATATAAAAATGTTGTAAAAACTCTAATACAATTTAATACAAAAAGTTATAAACCCTCGTTTTGAGTAAACTCGACTACAATTATATAAATTGTTGTAAACCCAGTTTTGAGTAAACTCTATTATACACTTATATACAAAACGTTGTAAACCCCCGTTATAAACAAAAAGTTATAAACCCCGTTTTGAGAAAACTCTACTGTCTAATTATATACAAAATGTTGTACACCCCCGTTTTGAGTAAACACAATTACAATTATATACAAAAAGGTGTAAACCCTCATTTTGAGTAAACTCTAATACAATTATATACAAAAAGTTGTAAACCCCTGTTTTGACTAAACTCTACTACAAATATATACAAAAAGTTGTAAACCCTCGTTTTGAGTAATTGTACTACAATTATATACAAAAAGTTGTAAACCCTCGTTTTGAGTAAACTCTAATACAGTTATATACAAAAGGTTGTAAACCCCCGTTTTGAATAAACTCCTACAATTTTATACAAAATGTTTTAAACCCCAATTTTGAGTAAACTCTAACACAATTTAATACAAATTATTATAAACCCTCATTTTGAGTAAACTCTACAACAATTATATACAAAAAGTTGTAAACCCCAGTTTTGAGTAACTCTACTATACATCTATATACAAAAAGTTGTAAATGCCCATTATAAGCAACCTCTACTACAATTATATACATAAAGTTGTAAACCCCCGTTTTGTGTAAACTCTACTGTCTAATTATATACAAAAAGTTGTAAACACCCGTTTTGAGTAAACTCTACTACAATTATATACAAAAATGTGTAAACCCTCGTATTGAGTAAACTCTAGTACAATTATATAGAAAAAATTGTATACCCCCGTTTTGAGTAAACTCTACTACAATTATATACCAAAAGTTGTAAACCCCCATTTTGTGTAAACTCTACTAAAATTATATACAAAAAGTTGTAAACCCTCGTTTTGAGTAAACTCTAATACAATTATATACAAATGGTTGTAAACCCCCGTTTTGAGTAAATTCTAATACAATCATATACAAAAAGTTATAAACACTCGTTTTGAGTAAACACTACTACAATTATATGCAAAAATTTGTAAACCCCCGTTTTGAGTAAACTCCACTGAATAATTATATACAAAAAGTTGTAAACCCACCATTTTGAGTAAACTCTGCTACAATTTTATATAAAAATTTGTACACCCTCGTTTTGAGTAAACTCTAACATAATTATATACAAAAAGTAGTAAACCCTTGTTTTGAGTAAACTCTACTACAATTATATACAAAGAGTTGTAAACCCCGTTTTGAGTATGCTCGACTACAATTATATACAAAAAGTTATACACCTCCGTTTTGAGTAAACTCTACTAGGATTATATACAAAAAGTTATAAGCCCCCGTTTTGTGTATACTCTAACACAATTATATACAATTATATAAACCCTCGTTTTGAGTAAACTCTACAACAATTATATACAAAAATTTGTAAACCCTTGTTTTGAGCAAATTCTACTACAATTATGTACAAAAAGTTGTAAACCCTCATTTTGAGTAAACTCTAATACAATTATATACAAAAGGTTGTAAACCCCTATTTTGAGTAAACTCTACTACAATTATATACAAAAAGTTGTAATCCCCTATTTTGAGTAAACTCTACTATAATTATATATAAAAAGTTGTAAACGCCCGTTTTGAGTAAACTCTAATACAATTATATACAAAAAGTCATAAACCCTCGTTTTGAGTAATCTCTACTACAATTATATACAAAAATTTGTAAACCCTAGTTTTGAGTAAACTCTGCTATAAAATTCTAAAAAATGTTATAAACCCCCATTTGAGTAAACTCTACTACAATAATATACAAAAAGTTATAAACCTCCGTTTTGAGTAAACTCTTCTACAATTATATACAAAAAGTTGTAAACCCACGTTTTGAGTAAACTCTACTACAATTATATACAAAAAGTTGTAAACCCCCATTTCGAGTAAACTCTAATAAAATTGTATACGAATGGTTGTAAACCCCCGTTTTGAGTAAACTCTACTACAATTATATACAAAAAGTTGTAAACCCCCGTTTTGAGTAAACTCTACTACAATTATATACAAAAAGTTACACACTTCCATTTTGAGAAACTCCACTACAATTTTATACAAAAGGTTGTAAACCCTTACTTTGAGTAAATTCTAATACAATCCAATTCAAAAAGTTATAAACCCTCGTTTTGAGTAAATTCTACTACAATTATGTACAAAAAGTTGTAAACCCCCATTTTGTGTAAACTCTAATACATTTTAATACAAAAAGTTATAAACCCTCGTTTTGAGTAAACTCTACTACATATATAAACTAAAAGTTGTAAAACTCAACAATAATATTATTCAAAAAAAAGTTGTAAACCCCCGTTTGAAGTAAACTCTACTATACATCTAAATACAAAAAGTTTTAAATCCCCGTTATAAGTAACCTCTACTACAATTTTATACAAAAAGTTGTAAACCCCCGTTTTGAGTAAACTCCACTACAATTATATACAAAAAGTTGTAAACCCCCGTTTTGAGTAACTCTACTGTATAATTATATACCAAAAGTTGTAAACCCACCGTTTTGAGTAAACTTTACTACAATTATATACAAAAAGTTGTAAACCCGTATTTTGAGTAAACTCTAACACAATTATATACAAAAGGTTGTAATCCCCCATTTTGAGTAAACTCTACTACAATTATATACAAAAAGTTGTAAACCCCTATTTTGAGTAAACTCTACTGTATAATTATATACAAAAAGCTGTAAACCCCCGTTTTGAGTAAACTCTACTACAATTATGTACTAAAAGTTGTAAACCCTCATTTGGAGTAAACTCTAATACAATTATATACAAAAGTTGTAAACCCCCGTTTTGAGTGAACTTTAGTATAATTATATACAAAAAATTGTAAACCTCCGATTTGAGTAAACTCTACAACAACTATATACAAAAAGTTATACACCTCCGTTTTGAGTGAACTCTCCTACGATTATATACAAAAAGTTGTAAACCCCCGTTTTGAGAAACTCTAACACAATTATATAGAAAAAGTTATAAACCCTCGTTTTGAGTAAACTCTACTACAATTATATACAAAAAGTTGTAAACCCACGTTTTGAGTAAACTCTATTGTATAATTATATACAAAAAGATATACACCTCCGTTTTGAGTAAACTCTATTATAAAATTATATACAAAAAGTTGTAAACCCCCGTTTTGAGTAAACTCTACTACAATTATTTTGAAAAAGTTGTAAACCCCCGTTTTGAGTAACTCTATTACAATTATATACTAAAATTTATAAACCTCCACTTTGGAGTAAACTCTACCACAATTATAAAAAAAAGTTGTAAACCTCCGTTTTGAGTAAACTCTAATACACATTATATACAAAAAGTTGTAAACCCCGTTTTGAGAAAAACTCTACTAATCTGATTGTATACAAAAAGTTGTAAACCCTCCGTTTTGAGTAAACTCTAATATATTTTATATACAAAATGTTGTAAACTCCGTTTTGGAGTAAACTCTACGATACAATTATATACAAAAAGTTGTAAACCCCCGTTTTGAGTAAACTCAATTACAATTATATACAAAAAGTTATACACCTCCGTTTAGAGTAAACTCTAATACAATTATATACAAAAGGTTGAAAACCCCAACTTTGCGTAAATTCTAATACAATCATATACACAAAGTTATAAACCCTCATTTTGATTAAACTCTACTAAAATTATATAAAAAAAGTTGTAAAAACTCTAATACAATTTAATACAAAAAGTTATAAACCCTCGTTTGAGTAAACTCTACTACAATTATATAAATTGTTGTAAACCCCCGCTTTTGAGTAAACTCTATTATACACTTATATACAAAATGTTGTAAACCCCCTTTGAGTAAACTATAAAACAAAAGTTATAAACCCCGTTTTGAGAAAACTCTACTACAATTATATACAAAATGTTGTAAACCCGTTTTGAGTAAACACAAATTACAATTATATTCAAAAAGTTGTAAACCCTCATTTTGAGTAAACTCTAATACAATTACAGACAAAAAGTTGTAAACCCCTGTTTTGAGTAAACTCTACTACAATTATATACAAAAAGTTGTAAACCCTCGTTTTGAGTAAACTCTACTACAATTATATACAAAAAGTTGTAAACCCTCGTTTTGAGTAAACTCTAATACAATTATATACAAAAGGTTGTAAACCCCCGTTTTGAATAAACTCCTACAATTTTATACAAAATGTTTTAAACCCCAATTTTGAGTAAACTCTAACACAATTTAATACAAATTATTATAAACCCTCATTTTGAGTAAACTCTACAACAATTATATACAAAAAGTTGTAAACCCCAGTTTTGAGTAACTCTACTATACATCTATATACAAAAAGTTGTAAATGCCCGTTATAAGCAACCTCTACTACAATTATATACATAAAGTTGTAAACCCCCGTTTTGTGTAAACTCTAAACCCTTGTCTAATTACACAAAAAGTTGTAAACACCCGTTTTGAGTAAAATCTACTACAATTATATACAAAAATGTTGTAAACCCTCGTATTGAGTAAACTCTACTAATACAATTATATAGAAAAATTGTATACCCCGTTTTGAGTAAACTCTACTACAATTATATACAAAAAGTTGTAAACCCCCATTTTGTGTAAACTCTACTAAAATTATATACAAAAAGTTGTAAACCCTCGCTTTGAGTAAACTCTAATACAATTATATACAAATGGTTGTAAACCCCGTTTTGAGTAAATTCTAATACAATCATATACAAAAAGTTATAAACACTCTCGCTTTGAGTAAACACTACTACAATTATATATACAAAAATTTGTAAACCCCGTTTTGAGTAAACTCCATTGTATAATTATATACAAAAAGTTGTAAACCCACCATTTTGAGTAAACTCTACTACAATTTTATATAAAAATTTGTACACCCCTCGCTTTGAGTAAACTCTAACATAATTATATACAAAAAGTAGTAAACCCTTGTTTTGAGTAAACTCTACTACAATTATATACAAAAAATTGTAAACCCCCGTTTTGAGTACGCTCGACTACAATTATATACAAAAAGTTATACACCTCCGTTTTGAGTAAACTCTACTAGGATTATATACAAAAAGTTATAAGCCCCCATTTTGTGTATACTCTAACACAATTATATAAACCCTCGTTTTGAGTAAACTCTACAACAATTATATACAAAAATTTGTAAACCCTTGTTTTGAGTAAATTCTACTACAATTATGTACAAAAAGTTGTAAACCCCCATTTTGAGTAAACTCTACTATACAATTATATACAAAAGGTTGTAAACCCCCATTTTGAGTAAACTCTACTACAATTATATACAAAAAGTTGTAAACCCCTGTTTTGAGTAAACTCTACTATAATTATATATAAAAAGTTGTAAACCCCCGTTTTGAGTAAACTATACTATAAAATTATATACAAAAAGTTGTAAACCCCCGTTTTGAGTAATCTCTACTATAATTATATACAAAAATTTGTAAACCTCAGTTTTGAGTAAACTCTGCTATAAAATTCTAAAAAATGTTATAAACCCCCGTTTGAGTAAACTCTACTATAATAATATACAAAAAGTTATAAACCTCCGTTTTGAGTAAACTCTTCTACAATTATATACAAAAAGTTGTAAACCCACGTTTTGAGTAAACTCTACTACAATTATATACAAAAAGTTGTAAACCCCCGTTTCGAGTAAACTCTAATAAAATTATATACGAATGGTTGTAAACCCCCGTTTTGAGTAAACTCTACTACAATTATATACAAAAAGTTGTAAACCCCCGTTTTGAGTAAACTCTACTACAATTATATACAAAATGTTACACACTTCCATTTTGAGAAACTCCACTACAATTTTATACAAAAGGTTGTAAACCCCTGCTTTGAGTAAATTCTAATACAATCCAATTCAAAAAGTTATAAACCCTCGTTTTGAGTAAATTCTACTACAATTATGTACAAAAAGTTGTAAACCCCCATTTTGTGTAAACTCTAATACATTTTAATACAAAAAGTTATAAACCCTCGTTTTGAGTAAACTCTACTACATATATAAACAAAAAGTTGTAAAACTCAACAATAGTATTATTCAAAAAAAAGTTGTAAACCCCCGTATGGAGTAAACTCTACTATACATCTATATACAAAAAGTTGTAAATCCCCGTTATAAGTAACCTCTACTACAATTTTATACAAAAAGTTGTAAACCCCCGTTTTGAGTAAACTCTACTACAATTATATACAAAAAGTTGTAAACCCCCGTTTTGAGTAAACTCTACTGTATAATTATATACCAAAAGTTGTAAACCCACCGTTTTGAGTAAACTTTACTACAATTATATACAAAAAGTTGTAAACCCGTATTTTGAGTAAACTCTAACACAATTATGTACAAAAGGTTGTAATCCCCCATTTTGAGTAAACTCTACTACAATTATATACAAAAAGTTGTAAACCCCTATTTTGAGTAAACTCTACTGTATAATTATATACAAAAAGCTGTAAACCCCCGTTTTGAGTAAACTCTACTACAATTATCTACTAAAAGTTGTAAACCATCATTTTGAGTAAACTCTAATACAATTATATACAAAATGTTGTAAACCCCCGTTTTCAGTGAACTTTACTATAATTATATACAAAAAGTTGTAATCCCCCGTTTTGAGTAAACTCTACTACAATTATATACAAAAAGTTATACACCTCCGTTTTGAGTGAACTCTCCTACGATTATATACAAAAAGTTGTAAACCCCCGTTTTGAGAAACTCTAACACAATTATATAGAAAAAGTTATAAACCCTCGTTTTGAGTAAACTCTACTACAATTATATACAAAAAGTTGTAAACCCACGTTTTGAGTAAACTCTATTGTATAATTATATACAAAAAGATATACACCTCCGTTTTGAGTAAACTCTACTAGGATTATATACAAAAAGTTATAAGCCCCCGTTTTGTGTATACTCTAACACAATTATATACAAAAAGTTATAAACCCTCATTTTGAGTAAACTATACTACAATTATGTACAAAAATTTGTCAACCCCCATTTTCAACAAATTATACTACAATTATGTACTAAAAGTTGTAAACCCTCATTTTGAGTAAACTCTAATACAGTTATATACAAATGGTTGTAAACCCGAGGAAACTCTACTACAATTATATACAGAAAGTTGTAAACCCCTATTTTGAGTAAACTTTACTACAACTACATACAAATAGTTATACACCTCCGTTTTGCGTAAACTCTACTATAATTATATATAAAAAGTTGTAAAACCCCGTTTTGAGTAAACTCTAATACAATTATATACAAAAAGTCATAAACCCTCGTTTTGAGTAATCTCTACTACAATTGTATACAAAAATTTGTAAACCCAAGTTTTGAGTAAACACTACTATAATATTCTAAAATAATAATATACAAAAAGTTATAAACCCCCGTTTTGAGTAAACTCTACTACAATTATATACAAAAAGTTGTAAACCCACGTTTTGAGTAAACTCTACTACAATTATATACAAAAAGTTGTAAACCCCTGTTTTGAGTAAACTCTAATAAAATTATACACAAATGGTTGTAAACGCCCGTTTTGAGTAAACACTACTACAATTATATACAAAAGTTATACACCTCCATTTTGAGTAAACTCTACTACAATTTTATACAAAAGGTTGTAAACCCCCGCTTTGAGTAAATTCTAATACAATCATATTCAAAAAGTTATAAACCCTCGTTTTGAGTAAACTCTACTACAATTATGTACAAAAAGTTGTAAACCCCCATTTTGAGTAAACTCTAATACAATTTAATACAAAAAGTTATAAACCCTCGTTTTGAGTAAACTCTACTACAATTATATACAAAAAGTTGTAAACCCCAGTTTTGAGTAAAACCCTACTATAATATTATTCAAAAAAACTTGTAAACCCCCGTTTAGAGTAAAATCTACTATACATCTATATTCAAAAAGATGTAAATCCCCGTTTTAAGTAACCTCTAGTACAATTTTATACAAAAAGTTGTAAACCCCATTTCGAGTAAACTCTACTACAATTATATACAAAAAGTTGTAAACCCCCGTTTTGAGTAAACTCTATTGTATAATTATATACAAAAAGTTGTAAACCCACCGTTTTGAGTAAACTCTACTACAATTATATACAAAACGTTGTAAACCATTATTTTGAGTAAATTCTAACACAATTATATACAAAAGGTTGTAATCCCCCATTTTGAGTAAACTCTACTACAATTATATACAAAAAGCTGTAAACCCCCGTATTGAGTAAGCTCTACTACAATTATATACAAAAAGTTATACACCTCGGTTTTGAGTAAACTCTACAACGATTATATACAAAAAGTTGTAAACCCTCATTTTGAGTAAACTCTTAGACAACTATATACAAAAAGTTATACGCCCTCATTTTGAGTAAACTCTACTACAATTATATACAAAAAGTTGTAAACCCCCGTTTTGAGTAAACTCTATTGTATAATTATATACAAAAAGTTGTAAACCCCCGTTTTGAGTAAACTCTACTACAACTAAGTACTAAAAGTTGTAAACCCTCATTTGGAGTAAACTCTAATACAATTATATACAAAAGGTTGTAAACCCCCGTTTTGAGTGAACTTTAGTATAATTATATACAAAAAATTGTAAACCCCCATTTTGAGTAAACTCTACTACAACTATATACAAAAAGTTATACACCTCCGTTTTGAGTGAACTCTAATACGATTATATACATAAAGTTGTAAACCCCAATTTTGAGAAACTCTAACACAGTTATATACAAAAGTTATAAACCCTCATTTTGAGTAAACTCTACTACAATTATATACAAAAAGTTGTAAACCCACAGTTTGAGTAAACTCTATTGTATAATTATATACAAAAAGTTGTAAACCCTTGTTTTGAGTAAATTCTACTACAATTATTTACAAAAAGTTGTAAACCCTCATTTTCAGTAAACTCTAATAAAATTATATACAAAAGGTTGAAAACCCCCGTTTTGAGTAAACTCTACTACAATTATATACAAAAAGTTGTAAACCCCCATTTTGAGTAAACTCTACTACAACTACATACAAAAAGTTATACACCTCCGTTTTAAGTAAACTCTATTATAATCATATACAAAAAGTTGTAAACCCCCGTTTAGAGTAAACTTTAATACAATTATATACAAAAAGTTATAAACCCTCGTTTTGAGTAAACTCTACTATAAAATTATACAAAAAAAATTGTAAACCCCCATTTTGAGTAAACTCTACTGTCTAATTATATACAAAAACTTGTAAACTCCCGTTTTGAGTAAACTCTTCTACAATTATATACAAAAAGTTATAAACCCTCGTTTTGAGTAAACTCTATTACAATTATATACAAAAGGATGTAAAGCCCCGTTTTGAGTAACTCTACTACAATTATATACAAAAAGTTGTAAACCCCCGTTTTGAGTAAACTATACTATAAAATTATATACAAAAAGTTGTAAACCCCCGTTTTGAGTAAACTCTACTACAATTATTTTGAAATAGTTGTAAACCCTCGTTTTGAGTAACTCTATTACAATTACATACAAAAAGTTATAAACCTCCATTTTGAGTAAAATCTACTACAATTATAAACAAAAAGTTGTAAACCTCCGTTTTGAGTAAACTCTAATACAATTATATACAAGAAGCTTTAAACCCCCATTTTCAGTAAACTCTACAATACAGTTATATGCAAAAAGTTGTAAACAACCGTTTTGAGTAAACTCTAATATAATTTTATATACAAAAAGTCCTAAAACCCTGTTTGGAGTAATCTCTACTATACAATTATATACAAAAAGTTGTAAACCCTCGTTTTGAGTAAACTCAACTACAATTATATACAAAAAGTTATACACCTCCGTTTTGAGAAAACTCTACTACAATTATATACAAAAGGTTGTAAACCCCAGCTTTGAGTAAATTCTAATACAATCATATACAAAAAGTTATAAACCCTCATTTTGAGTAAACTCTACTACAATTATATACAAAAAGTTGTAAGCCCCAATTTTGAGAAAACTCTAATATAATTTAATACAAAAAGTTATAAACCCTCGTTTTGAGTAAACTCTACTACAATTATATACAAAAAGGTGTACACCCCAGTTTTGAGTAAACTCTACTATACATCTATATACAAAAAGTTGTAAACCCCCGTTATAAGTAACCTCCACTACAATTATATACAAAAATTTTTAAACCCCAATTTTGAGTAAACTCTAATGTCTAATTATATACAAAAAGTTATAAACCCTTATTTGAGTAAACTCTACTACAATTACATACAAAAAGTTGTAAACCCCCGTTTTGAGTAAACTCTACTGTTTAACTATATACAAAAAGTTGTAAACCCACCGTTTTGAGTAAGCTCTACTACAATTATATACAAAAAGTTGTAAACCCTCATTTTGAGTACACTCTAACACAATTATATACAAAAGGTTGTATACCCCTGTTTTGAGTAAACTCTACTACAATTATTATATACAAAAGTTGTAATCCCCATTTTGAGTAAGCTCTACTACAATTATATACAAAAATACACTCCTCGCTTTGAGTAAACTCTACTACGATTATATACAAAAAGTTTTAAACCCCTTTTTGAGTAAACTCTAATACAATTATATACAAAAAGTTGTAAACCTCGTTTTGAGTAAACTTTAACACGGTTATATACAAAAAGTTGTAAACCCTCGTTTAGAGTAAACTCTAATACAAATATATACAAAAGGTTGTAAACCCCCGTTTTGAATAAAGTCTACTACAATTAAATACAAAAAGTTGTAAACCCCTATTTTGAGTAAACTCTAATACAATTTAATACAAAAAGTTATAAACCCTCGTTTTGAGTAAACTCTACCACAATTATATAAAAAGTTGTAAACCCCAGTTTTGAGTAAACTCTACTATACATCTATATACAAAACGTTGTAAACCCCCGTTATAAGTAACCTCTACTACAATTAAAAACAAAAAGTTGTAAACCCCCGTTTTGAGTAAACTCTAATGTCTAATTATATACAAAAAGTTATAAACACCCGTTTTGAGTAAACACTACTACAATTATATACAAAAAGGTGTAAACCCTCATTTTGAGTAAACTCTAATACAATTATATACAAAAAGTTGTAAACCCCTGTTTTGACTAAACACTACTATAATTATATACCAAAAGTTGTAAATCCTCGTTTTGAGTAAACTATACTACAATTATATACAAAAAGTTGTTGATGTGATCCTTATGAATCAAATCCTTTGTTTTGCCCAGGAAGAAACTGAATTGTAACCAATGAGAGCTATGATCTGTATCTTAATCTAAGACTACGGTTGGAATGCCACAACGTAATGCTCGGTTACGCTGATAAGTTCTCAAAGGGGCGATCCTCTAATCCAAGAGATTCTCACACATAAACGTGCACAATTAAGACAAGCTTAATCAAATAATAAAATTTCACTCAAATATATGTTGTTCATAAAAGAGATAGTGTTAACCTATATACAGGCTACAAAAACTGACTCAAGAGTCCATCTTCCAATGTGGGACGGAAAACTAATGAAAACTAAACAAACATTAAGGAAAAAGGCACCTCCCACTAGATGGGCTTTGCCAAACCACACTTCAGGCCCAACTAGCCTTTATTGACACAACACTGAAATAAAAAAACTGATTAAAATGGTCTTCTAGGCGCCCCATGAATGGGCTTTCAAGTAGGCATTTTCCTTAAGCCAAAAAGTGTTGTGAATGTATAATATTGAAGCTTCATCACTCCTTTTGGGCTGCCCATACTCTCCTTGGATTTCGTTAAGCAAGGTATTCAAGGCTTCTCTCATTCTCTTTCTTTGGAGTCTTGTCAAAGGTCCATCTCTAATGTGAAGGATGCAGGTTCTTAGATCTAAACGAGTTAGATCTATGCGCAGCGGATGGATCACGATTTATATATCAAAATACGTAATTAAAGGACTTAAGTACTACAAGGGGGTTTAAGATTATGTTACCAATAACGGGAAGAGTCGCCTTGATCTTCCGATGTGTTCTCCAAACGGCGGTTGGTGGATACCCTTCTTGATACACAAACCACCTCGATATGCAACACTAAGAAAAACTCCAAGTTTTTCTTCCTCTAAAACCTGACAAGAGAAACAAATTTTTCTCTCTTTTTTTTATGAGTGGGGCTAAATTTTCCATGCCCATATGTCTTGGAAGAACTCTCTTTATATAGAGAGTAAATCCTTGGCCTCCAAGTTTCTAATTAATTAAATAAATAATTAAAAAGAAATCACAATAAAGGATAATTCCATTTATAAAAGATTGTGATTAATCAATCAATCAATTACAAATAAATCATCTTTTATTAATCATTAATCACACAAGAAAATCAAATCTTGCATTTAATGAAGTATGAGGCGCCACCTTAGGTTTAAAAGCCCACATAAAATGTCTTTTATGTGTATTATATTATTTAGCCCAACTAAATAATATCTATGCATATCAATTAATTAGCCCAGCCAATTAATTATTACTGAGGCCCAAGTAACAAGATTACTAGTCCAAATTACAGAAGCCACATCGGGGACCATGGACCTATAACCAGTAGCTCCAATAATTAATTATTCGCCTAATGTAATAAGTACATTAATTATTAATTCCGGGATTACGCCACCATAAACCCGAAACTGAACTCTACCGATTATAGATGTATACTTATACTCAACCCATAGAGTGAATAAGCGTCCATTGATATAATCACTACATACGGATTAACCCTCCATAGACTGCCCATTCTGAGTGGGAAGTCTCCGTGAACCCGACTCAGAATATCTTATCCTTATTTACCATCAACCCCCTGATGATCAATTAGTACACATATCTGACTAGTAGCTAATTAGTCAAATGTGAACTCCGGGATCGATCACTTTCTTAGGGCTAACAAATAAGGGATCTGTCTCTACTACTTCCCAGAAGGAATGGATTCCATGTCTGTGAAAATCGTAACTACTCACTCATCCTGAGATAGTGCCAATGAGAAGTGGCTTGGAAAACATATTAAAGTGAACCGTAATTAACACATCAAACACTACCCCGGGACAAGCAAAGATCATGTGATCACCTCGAGATTAAAGTTGATCCATATATGATCATCTAATGATTTAATAAGATTCCTCGATTACGGAATTATACCGAGAAATTTAGATTAAATCGGTCCAAATTCTATATGAATGCCATCATATATAAATGCCCCAATGGTACCCTCTACCGACAAATCGATAAGACTATCACACCCTAAGGTGTTCTCATGCATTATTGGTGTTTTAATCAAGAGACCCTAAACTCGATTAAGTTCACCACGGACTAACAGCTTTAAGTATATCACCACTAACTCAATCCTCACGCATGCCATACACTCGAAAGTTAAGCGGTTACATACTCGATATACTTAGGGTTTGCAAAGCAGGTATTATTTACAAGCACAAAGCAAGTAATAAGGTGAGATAAATTCATCATTAAAACAATTACACAAATTGTCTTTCGGCACTACACCTAACAATCTCCCACTTGCACGAAATGACAAGTAATGATTGTTTTTAGAGCACACCCTTTCTCATCTTATTCACAACACTCTCCCACTTGCTCTAAAAGCAGATGAGACATATCCATCAATGCCGCACCCTCCAAGCACTCGACTTGGTACAATCGATTAGCTAGGTTGTCGACTCGAGACGATCTTTAGGATTGAAACGTTGTCGGTCCTTCCAATCAAAGCGGTACTCTCTCTCAATATGCTTTTGACTTCTTGTGACCGAGAAGATCCTTCTAAGCTATCTCTTCACTGCTTTCACAATGAAGTGATATCGGCTTATCGACACTGGAATTACTCCCGCACCAAAAGGGAAATTCTAAGCACTATGAGTAAACACCGAGCCCGAGATCAACTTAATGATCATCCTTAATCGACTACAAGTCGAATCGATATAAGTAGTCAACCATATTCAAGTTTGCACCCGAATATACAAGCATATGATTCCTCGTTCTCTAACGATACTTGAGGACGTACTAAAATGCTTTTCAATGCACGAATCCGAGATTCGACTACTATTGACTTGTGATAACCTGACTTGCCGTTATCCAAGAGAGACTCTATCCCATTTTCTTTTATCCGAGATTTAGAGAATCATTCCGAGATGTAAGGTAGGACTACTCTCGTTGAATGTTGCATAAGTATATGCATGATCATCTTAACCAATAAGACGGATGGGATAGCCAATGGCTCATTCTTGTGAATTTGACCGAATCAAATTCTTAGAATATAGTCCAATTCTCTCATCCAGAGAATCTTGGCGTGTCGGGCTTCGACTTGAAAAGCACACCCATGTTGTTTCCAACCGCTTTAGTGTTATCATTTATGAACACTAATACTACTACTACATTACCAATATTGATATCCAATCTACTAAAAACTTATCAATATTTTGGTCAAGTCCACATATTTTAAAACATGTGACTTTTAAATGACCGAGAGGTTCTCTTAAATCCACAAAGGATATAAGCCATGGCAAAGCTTCCTACCAATGGTTCTTTCTCGAATAAATTAAGATATCGTTAGTCTCAAAAAAAGGTATTAGGGAATCACCCCTATCTTCCGCTTTGTAACGAATCCGTTATTCATTCTTAGCTAAAACCCTTCGCTCCTCGAATGAATCCGACTCTGTTTCTCGGCAAGAAAGTCTCAGTGGAATCACCCCTATTTTCTGCTTTCTAACGAAATCTAGCAAGACTGAGTGGTGAGAGAGTTCAATGTCTGGTTAACTCTCTCCTTTTTAGGGAATCACCCCTAGACCACTCAGCTTTGTGCTGAAAGTTAAAACTTTCCTATTCATTCGACTCTTTTCCGTGTAGATCCAATTGCTCCCACTGGGCCTGAGACACTCAGGTGGTTCTACAAGAGGTCGAATAACCGAGTACCAAAACTCCATTCACAGGGATAAGGTTTTCGAACCAACCTCTTTGATCAGAATCCTGTACAGCCCACAAAGAGCCACAAGTTATCAATCACCCCAGCAGACTATAAAGTCAACAAAATCACAATGGGTCAATGGTTAAACCATACTCCCACTACGTCTTGGGTGGATTGACATTCTGATCTAGTAGTATTTATCAGTGTAATCACCAACAACTAATGTTGGATGTGGTCTGATTAAATCAGATAGTAACTACCTTTGGGTAACCGTACTCCAAGGTTTAAGGTCACATTTATATAGATTCTATCGTAAGGCTTGTGACAGTTCAACCGTCACTTTCTGATCTCAAGAATCTTATAACCAACCTTTACTCGTCTCATTAAGGCATTTCACGAACAGTCACAATCTGAACGTATGCGCAAAATCTCCAGTCCTACCTTCAAGCATTAAATGCTAAATGCCTACATTTATGGAAGTGGTGTGAACCGAATTGACTCATTATCCATAAATTCACTGGCATCTTCTAGGTAGACTTCTCAGTTATAATAATGTTAACCGTTATTTTGCAACCAATTATCTTAATCGAGTTTAACAGTGTATTGTAGCACATTAATAACTATATCAGGCAAGTCTATGGTTTCTTCCTCGAGAAACATTCCACTAGGAGGCGGGCCGAGCATCACCCCAAGACTATGCGATAGCCTATTTACGAGCATGGAATACTCTATTCTCTCGCTAAAATCGTAGACTCCTCCTCGTATTCTTTTGATAAACTAAATCACGCTTCGAGTAGTTATCGACAAAATGTCACCACTCAAAAACTCCCACTAACTTGTATCTCTCACTGCACCCGAAGGTCATGGTGAACAAGCTATGTTACCCTTCAAATCTATTACCCTTTCCCGATTGAAAGGAAACTTAGTCATTGTTCCTTTGAGATAGTGTTCCAAGACTCGGGAGATAGAATCACCCTTAGCCGGTCAGTGAGGTCTTGTCTCTAGGATATATGCACTAATTAATAGATATTGAAAGGTCGTTTATCTTAATACGGAAACCTTTTACCTTTAATAGTTTTAGATGTGTTACACATACTTATTCAAATTTTTCTAAGTGGTTCGACTTTATCAAACAAAATTCCGAGTCTCGGATTCATACTACAAATGTCATATTCACTTTCTATGAGGCAACAATATATCGAGTTGAAAGTGAATCCAATTGTTTCAACGAATCAGAAACGTAAAAATAAATTTTTTTCGTGATATTCAAGGATAGAATCCGAAATTCATTTCCTTATATCACTCCCACTATTCTAGCTGAAATTACTACCCGTCGTTACTTTATTAATGCACAGCTTCATTGTTCTTCCAAAAGAACTAAGCCACTGATTCAAGTTACTCGGTTAAGAAAGTCGCTATGATTCATTGGTTAGTGATCCAAATCACTTTCCTTATCCTATACTTTCTTTAATTAATGTTTCGGTTTAGCCTCAAAACTTTAGTTAAGATGATTAACACTTATAGACATTCTTTCCCATTCTTAACTTTCCTTAAAAGGAAATAGTCTTGAACTAGCAGCTCGTTTGAGTAGACACTACTCGTGAACTGTGGGATGTCTAATGAAAGTGTTACCTAGTGGGACTTATTTTCTAATAAATTAGAAAAACATAATATAAAAAGCTCCCACTAGTTTATCGGTTCCAAATACCGCCTAACTAGCGACACTTTAATTTATGATTCTCCAATTTTTCTATCGGAAAAATTTCTCGTAGAGACACTACACAATTCACTAGAAGAATTTTATCGTCCCAATCATCTTTCAAACTAACTACGGTTGTCTCTCGTTCGCACGGTGGTGACAATGCAGTGACATGCCTATTTACGCCACTTAAGTTTTGAAGGCTTCAAGAGAAATATCTCTTCCAAAAAATTAATCGCATGTGAGATTAATAAATACAACGTTTTAGTTACTTACCACTTTTAACAAAGTCATTACTAGTCAATTTTACACTAGCAGTCTAGCACCTTAGAAAGATATATAACAGTTGTAAATAAAATTGACAGAAAATAAATCCAAATCATACACTACTAAAATTTTAGGAACATAAACTAAGTACTTATAGTCTATCCTACCGTTCCAAGGATTTAATCTAATGCCTCGTCGCCTTAGTAGGTCAAAGAGGTTTCGATTAATATTGAAGATCGATTGAGAATCGAACATCTCATTTGTGATCGTCAATCACCTTTCCTTTTTCAGCCAAGGTACTACCAAAAATACCCTTTATGAGTGTGACCTATCGTCCTCAGATTTTTAGGTAGACCCCGAGTGTGTCGCCTTAGGGTCGGTCAAGGACTCCGACGAGTACCCAAAATCCTATCATTTCGAGACCAAGCCTTGAATTTTGATAGCGGTGAAGGCCTTCCTTAGGAGGCCGGTCCAGAGCCGGCACGAGGCGTCACCATTCTCTCACGCTGTTTGTGTCAACAGTAGAGGCCGTGGGGTCGGATGTCGCCTCTCCCGCACTCCCACTCAATATTTTGAAAAAGTGGTGGGTATATCGATCACGCTTTTGGACTTGATGTTACATTAAGGAACAATAAATCATAGGCCTGAATGTTGTCGGTTATGTGGGCTAGCCCACCCGACCTATTCGTTAGAACATATGTGGCCGCCGGACGGGTCAAGGCTAGGAGAGGTCCGTTGAGCCGTAGTGGCTCTTCGGATGGCTCAAGATTGCCGCACTTCGCAAACACCACACGTGGAGGGTGAAGTCGATTGAGCCGTAGCTACCGTTGACCACCCAACCGTGGTTAAACCACTTTCAACCTGGTTTGCCCGTGATTATCCAATCCTTAAACATCAAACTTTCACGTAGACACTACGGAACAAAAACGTAATCTCGCCTTAGGTAAGGTGGAATTCACCGAGAATCCAACACCTTAACCACGAGGTTTCGGGATTTTACTCCTTATGCTTTCGCAGAGTGGGATTCACCGAGAATCCATCACCCAACCTCGACGATTGAAAAAAACCCGTGTTCCTCGGTTTTTACCCTAATTAGTTTCTAATTAATATCAAACAATTAATTAAAACTAATCGTGTGTTTTATACATGCCTAACTAATTCCTCGAATTAATTTCTACATGTATGCATATGGAGTGGAATTCATGATATAATGCATGTCATGGCAATTTTCCGGTTCTACACATACAATCTAAACATGTATTCTAGTGCGGAAAATAAACACCGAGATGGACCGTTGGCACCCCCGTATCTAACCTATTAGAAAATAAATAACGAAACCCTAACTAGGGTTTACTACTTTCTAACAAAATCTGCAGCTGTTCAAAATCTTCGACGATCGGCAAACCAAACAAACTTGGACCGCGACGTAACTTTCCAGATCTGTTCTTCACTCCTCGGGCTTCAATATGGACGGTTGGATCGGAGCTTTGACTTGTCAATTTTCTCCAGTGAGCCGCCCAACATGCTGCTGAAACAGACTCTTACAGCAGCGCATTATTTAATTCCCGAGGCCGATCGGGGATTAAGATGAATCCCGATCGTCCTGAAAATTTTATCTCATGTCCAAAACTCCATGTTTATCGATCTGACCGGTCGGATTTCCGTTTCAACGGTCCAATCCTTTCCAGAAAATCGAGGAATTCACAGTTAGGGTTTCTGTGAATCCTGCGTTTTTTCTGTTACAGCTACCTCTTCTCATCAACGAACGGACATCCATACGGACTCTGATCGATGCCAAATTTTGTGGGATTGTTCATCAACTTCCAATCTTGATTCTGACCGGAGGGAGCTTCGTTTTAACGGTTTAAAAAACGGGAAAAATGAAAAGACTAAACAGCTACTAAACAGATCTATTTACAGGAAATTAAACTTGCAATAATAAATAAATTACATAATTTCCTATACTCATATGAACGAATTTTCATCGTTTATATGAGTTTACAATAGATCTAACGGGAAAACGGTGCCAACCCCAATCCATCTCTTCAACCATAGCAATTTTAAAAATTATTAATGCATAATAATAAGTAAAATATCACCTACATGCAATTCCACTCCTTTAAATCGTTTAACTACGATTATGATTATATAAATCGTGGAACCTTTCTCTGATACCACATGAAGGATGCGAGGTTCTTAGATCTAAACGAAGTTAGATCTATGCGCAAATGGATGGATCACGATTTATATATCAAAATACGTAATTAAAGGACTTAAGTACTACAAGGGGGTTTAAGATTATGTTACCAATAACGGGAAGAGTCGCCTTGATCTTCCGATGTGTTCTCCAAACGGAGGTTGGTGGATACCCTTCTTGATACACAAACCACCTCGATATGCAACACTAAGAAAAACTCCAAGTTTTTCTTCCTCTAAAACCCTAGACAAGAGAAACAAATTTTTTCTCTCCTTTTTTAATGAGTGGGGCGAAATTTTCCATGCCCATATGTCTTGGAAGAACTCTCTTTATATAGGAGAGTAAATCCTTGGCCTCCAAGTTTCTAATTAATTAAATAAATAATTAAAAAGAAATCACAATAAAGGATAATTCCATTTATAAAAGATTGTGATTAATCAATCAATCAATTACAAATAAATCATCTTTTATTAATCATTAATCACACAAGAAAATCAAATCTTGCATTTAATGAAGTATGAGGCGCCACCCTTAGGGTTTAAAAGCCCACATAAAATGTCTTTTATGTGTATTATATTATTTAGCCCAACTAAATAATATCTATGCATATCAATTAATTAGCCCACCAATTAATTATTATCGAGGCCCAAGTAACAAGATTACTAGTCCGAATTACGTAAGCCACATCGGGGACCATGGACTATAACCAGTGAAGCTCCAATAATTAATTATTCAATCGAATGTAATAAGTACATTAATTATTAATTCCGGGATTACGCCACCATAAACCCGAAATCGAACTCTACCGATTATAGATGTATACTTATACTCAACCCATGTAGTGAATAAGCGTCCATTGATATAATCACTACATACGGATTAACCCTCCATAGATCAGTCCATTCTCGAGTGGGAAGTCTCCGTGAACCCGACTCGAATATCTTATCCTTATTTACCATCAACCCTCGATGATCAATTAGTACACATATCCGAGTAGAACCTAATTAGTCAAATGTGAACTCCCGGGATCGATCACTTTCTTAGGGCTAACAAATAAGGGGATCGTCTCTACTTCCCGCAGGAAGGAATGGATTCCATGTCTGTGAAAATCGAACTACTCACTCATCCGGAGATAGTGCCAATGAGAAGTGGTTTGGAACACATATTAAAGTGAACCGTAACTTCAACACATCAAACACTACCCCGGGACAAGCGAAGATCCTGCGATCACCTCGAGATTAAGGTTGATCCATATATGATCATCTAATGATTTAATAAGATTCCTCGATTACGGAATTATACCGAGAAATTCAGATTAAATCGGTCCAAATTCTATATGAATGCCATCATATATAAATGCCCCACGTAGGTACCTCTACCGATAAACCGATAAGACTATCACACCCTAAGGTGTTCTGGCGCATTATTGGTGTTTTAATCAAGAGACCCTAAACTCGATTAAGTTCACCACGGACTAACGCTTTAAGTATATCACCACTAACTCAATCCTCACGCATGCATGCCATACAATCGAGTTAAGCGGTTACATACCGATATACTTAGGGTTTGCAAGAGATGTATTATTTACAAGCACAAAGCAAGTAATAAGGTGAGATAAATTTCATCATAAAAACAATTACACAAATTGTCTTTCGGGCACTACACCTAACATAATGACCAATGGATCACTCTTCTTCATGGGTGCTAATGGATCTGGCTCCTCATCATAAATCTCATCATATATCACATCAGTTGTAAACCCTCGTTTTGACTAAACTCTATTACAATTATATTCAAAAGGTTGTAAACCCACATTTTGAATAAACTCTAATACAATTATATACAAAAAGTTGTAAACCCCCATTTTGAGTAACTCTAATAAAATTTAATAAGTTATAAACCCTCATTTTGAGTAAACTCTACTACAATTATATACAAAAAGTTGTAACCCCAGTTTTGATTAACTCTACTACAGTTATATACATAAATTTGTAGCAAACCCCCGTTTTGAGTAAACTCTACTATCTAATTATATAAAAAAAAGTTGTAAAACCCCATTTTGAGTAAACCCTACTACAATTATATACAAAAAGGTACAAACCCTCATTTTGAGTAAACTCTAGTACAATTATATACAAAAAGTTGTAAATCCCCATTTCGAGTAAACTCTACTGCAATAGTATACAAAAAGTTGTAAGCCCTCGTTTTGAGTAAATTGTACTACAATTATATACAAAAAGTTGTAAACCCCAATTTTGATTAACTTATACATCTATATACAAAAAGTTGTCAACCCCTGTTATGAGTAACCTCTACTACAATTATGTACATAAATTTGTAAACCCCCGTTTTGAGTAAACTCTACTGTCTAATTATATAAAAAAAGTTGTAAACCCCCTGTTTGAGTAAACTCTACTACAATTATATACAAAAGGTATAAACCCTCATTTTGAGTAAACTCTAGTACAATTATATACAAAAAGTTGTAAACCCCCGTTTTGAGTAAACTCAACTACAATTATATACCAAAAGTTGTAAACCCCCGTTTTGTGTAAACTCCTACAATTATATTCAAAAAGTTGTAAACCCTCGTTTTGAGTAAACTCTAATATAATTATATACAAAAGGTTGTTTACCCCCGTTTTGAGTAAATTCTAATACAATCATATACAAAAAGTTATAAACCTTCATTTTGAGTATACTCTACTTCAATTATATAGAAAAAGTTGTAAACCCCCGTTTTGAGTAAACTCTATTGTATAATTATATACAAAAAGTTGAAAACCCCCGTTTTGAGTAAACTGTAATACTATTATATACACAAAGTTGTAAACCCCAGTTTTGAGTAACTCTACTATAATATTATACAAAAAGTTAAAAACCCCAGTTTTGAGTAAACTCTACTATAATATTATACAAAAAGTTAAAAACCCCCGTTTCGAGTAAACTCTACTACAATTATATACAAAAAGTTGTAAACCCCTGTTTTGAGTAAACTTCACCACAACTATATACAAAAAGTTATACACCTCCGTTTTGAGTGAACTCTAATACGATTATATACATAAAGTTGTAAACCCCAATTTTGAGAAACTCTAACACAGTTATATACAAAAGTTATAAACCCTCATTTTGAGTAAACTCTACTACAATTATATACAAAAAGTTGTAAACCCACAGTTTGAGTAAACTCTATTGTATAATTATATACAAAAAGTTGTAAACCCTTGTTTTGAGTAAATTCTACTACAATTATTTACAAAAAGTTGTAAACCCTCATTTTCAGTAAACTCTAATAAAATTATATACAAAAGGTTGAAAACCCCCGTTTTGAGTAAACTCTACTACAATTATATACAAAAAGTTGTAAACCCCCATTTTGAGTAAACTCTACTACAACTACATACAAAAAGTTATACACCTCCGTTTTAAGTAAACTCTATTATAATCATATACAAAAAGTTGTAAACCCCCGTTTAGAGTAAACTTTAATACAATTATATACAAAAAGTTATAAACCCTCGTTTTGAGTAAACTCTACTATAAAATTATACAAAAAAAATTGTAAACCCCCATTTTGAGTAAACTCTACTGTCTAATTATATACAAAAACTTGTAAACTCCCGTTTTGAGTAAACTCTTCTACAATTATATACAAAAAGTTATAAACCCTCGTTTTGAGTAAACTCTATTACAATTATATACAAAAGGATGTAAAGCCCCGTTTTGAGTAACTCTACTACAATTATATACAAAAAGTTGTAAACCCCCGTTTTGAGTAAACTATACTATAAAATTATATACAAAAAGTTGTAAACCCCCGTTTTGAGTAAACTCTACTACAATTATTTTGAAAAAGTTGTAAACCCTCGTTTTGAGTAACTCTATTATAATTACATACAAAAATTTATAAACCTCCATTTTGAGTAAAATCTACTACAATTATAAACAAAAAGTGGTAAACCTCCGTTTTGAGTAAACTCTAATACAATTATATACAAGAAGCTTTAAACCCCCATTTTCAGTAAACTCTACAATACAGTTATATGCAAAAAGTTGTAAACAACCATTTTGAGTAAACTCTAATATAATTTTATATACAAAAAGTCCTAAATCCCTGTTTGGAGTAATCTCTAATTATATACAAAAAGTTGTAAACCCTCGTTTTGAGTAAACTCAACTACAATTATATACAAAAAGTTATACACTCCGATTTTGAGTAAACTCTACTACAATTATATACAAAAGGTTGTAAACCCCAGCTTTGAGTAAATTCTAATACAATCATATACAAAAAGTTATAAACCCTCATTTTGAGTAAACTCTACTACAATTATATACAAAAAGTTGTAAACCCCAATTTTGAGAAAACTCTAATATAATTTAATACAAAAAGTTATAAACCCTCGTTTTGAGTAAACTCTACTACAATTATATACAAAAAGGTGTACACCCCAGTTTTGAGTAAACTCTACTATAATTATATACCAAAAAAAGTTGTAAACCCCCGTTTTGAGTAAACTCTACTATACATCTATATACAAAAAGTTGTAAACCCCCGTTATAAGTAACCTCCACTACAATTATATACAAAAATTTTAAACCCCCATTTTGAGTAAACTCTAATGTCTAATTATATACAAAAAGTAATAAACCCTTATTTTGAGTAAACTCTACTACAATTATATACAAAAAGTTGTAAACCCCCGTTTTGAGTAAACTCTACTGTTTAATTATATACAAAAAGTTGTAAACCCACCGTTTTGAGTAAGCTCTACTACAATTATATACAAAAAGTTGTAAACCCTCATTTTGAGTACACTCTAACACAATTATATACAAAAGGTTGTATACCCCTGTTTTGAGTAAACTCTACTACAATTATTATATACAAAAGGTTGTAAACCCCCATTTTGAGTAAGCTCTACTACAATTATATACAAAAAATACACCTCGGTTTTGAGTAAACTCTACTACGATTATATACAAAAAGTTTTAAACCCCTTTTTTGAGTAAACTCTAATACAATTATATACAAAAAGTTGTAAACCTCGTTTTGAGTAAACTTTAACACGGTTATATACAAAAAGTTGTAAACCCTCGTTTAGAGTAAACTCTAATACAAATATATACAAAAGGTTGTAAACCCCCGTTTTGAATAAAGTCTACTACAATTAAATACAAAAAGTTGTAAACCCCTATTTTGAGTAAACTCTAATACAATTTAATACAAAAAGTTATAAACCCTCGTTTTGAGTAAACTCTACTACAATTATATAAAAAGTTGTAAACCCCAGTTTTGAGTAAACTCTTCTATACATCTATATATACAAAACGTTGTAAACCCCCGTTATAAGTAACCTATACTACAATTAAAAACAAAAAAGTTGTAAACCCCCGTTTTGAGTAAACTCTAATGTCTAATTATATACAAAAAGTTATAAACACCCGTTTTGAGTAGACACTACTACCATTATATACAAAAAGGTGTAAACCCTCATTTTGAGTAAACTCTAATACAATTATATACAAAAAGTTGTAAACCCCTGTTTTGACTAAACACTACTATAATTATATACCAAAAGTTGTAAATCCTCGTTTTGAGTAAACTATACTACAATTATATACAAAAAGTTGTTGATGTGATCCTTACGAATCAAATCCTTTGTTTTGCCAAGGAAGAAACTGAATTGTAACCAATGAGAGCTATGATCTGTATCTTAATCTAAGACTACGGTTGGAATGCCACAACGTAATGCTCGGTTATGCTGATAAGTTCTCAAAGGGGCGATCCTCTAATCCAAGAGATTCTCACACATAAACGTGCACAATTAAGACAATCTTAATCAAATAATAAAATTTCACTCAAATATATGTTGTTCATAAAAGAGATAGTGTTAACCTATATATAGGCTACAAAAACTGACTCAATAGTCCATCTTCCAATGTGGGACGGAAAACTAATGAAAACTAAACAAACATTAAGGAAAAAGGCACCTCCCACTAGATGGGCTTTGCCAAACCACACTTCAGGCCCAACTAGCCTTTATTGACACTACACTGAAATAAAAAAACTGATTAAAATGGTCTTCTAGGCGCCCCATGAATGGGCTTTCAAGTAGGCATTTTCCTTAAGCCCAAAAGTGTTGTGAATGTATAATATTGAAGCTTCATCACTCCTTTTGGGCTGCCCATACTCTCCTTGGATTTCGTTTAGCAAGGTATTCAAGGCTTCTCTCATTCTCTTCCTTTGGAGTCTTGTCAAAGGTCCATCTCTAATGACCAATGGATCACTCTTCTTCATGGGTGCTAATGGATCTGGCTCCTCATCATAAAGCTCATCATATATCACATCAGTTGTAAACCCTCGTTTTGAGTAAACTCTATTACAATTATATTCAAAAGGTTGTAAACCCCCGTTTTGAATAAACTCTAATACAATTATATACAAAAAGTTGTAAACCCCCATTTTGAGTAACTCTAATAAAATTTAATAAGTTATAAACCCTCATTTTGAGTAAACTCTACTACAATTATATACAAAAAGTTGTAACCCCAGTTTTGATTAACTCTACTACAGTTATATACATAAATTTGTAGCAAACCCCCGTTTTGAGTAAACTCTACTATCTAATTATATAAAAAAAGTTGTAAAACCCCATTTTGAGTAAACTCTACTACAATTATATACAAAAAGGTACAAACCCTCATTTTGAGTAAACTCTAGTACAATTATATATAAAAAGTTGTAAATCCCCATTTCGAGTAAACTCTACTGCAATTGTATACAAAAAGTTGTAAACCCTCGTTTAGAGTAAACTCTACTACAATTATATACAAAAAGTTGTAAACCCCAATTTTGATTAACTTATACATCTATATACAAAAAGTTGTAAACCCCTGTTATGAGTAACCTCTACTACAATTATATACATAAATTTGTAAACCCCCGTTTTGAGTAAACTCTACTTTGTCTAATTATATAAAAAAAGTTGTAAACCCCCTGTTTGAGTAAACTCTACTACAATTATATACAAAAAGGTATAAACCCTCATTTTGAGTAAACTCTAGTACAATTATATACAAAAAGTTGTAAACCCCCGTTTTGAGTAAACTCAACTACAATTATATACCAAAAGTTGTAAACCCCCGTTTTGTGTAAACTCCTAAAATTATATTCAAAAAGTTGTAAACCCTCGTTTTGAGTAAACTCTAATACAATTATATACAAAAGGTTGTTTACCCCCGTTTTGAGTAAATTCTAATACAATCATATACAAAAAGTTATAAACCTTCATTTTGAGTATATACTCTACTTCAATTATACAGAAAAAGTTGTAAACCCCCGTTTTGAGTAAACTCCACTGTATAATTATATACAAAAAGTTGTAAACCCACCGTTTTGAGTAAACTCTACTACAA
Organism: Gentiana macrophylla; assembly: GCA_026214975.1. NCBI lineage: Eukaryota > Viridiplantae > Streptophyta > Magnoliopsida > Gentianales > Gentianaceae > Gentiana > Gentiana macrophylla. The sequence continues at coordinate 123,872 of JAOBSW010000312.1, read as the reverse complement.
TTATATACAAAAGGTGTAAAACCTCATTTTGAGTAAACACTAACATAATAATATACAAAATGTTGTAAACCCCGTTTTGAGTAAACTCTACTACATTTATATACAAAATGTTGTAAACCCCCATTTTGGGTACGCTCGACTACAATTATATACAAAAGTTATACACCTCCGTTTTGAGTAAACTCTAGTAGGATTATATACAAAAAGTTGTAAGCCCCCGTTTTGTGTATACTTTAACACAATTATATACAAAAAGTTATAAACCCTTGTTTTGAGTAAACTCTACTACAATTATATACAAAAAGTGTAAACCCCCGTTTTGAGTAAATTCTAGTACAATTATGTACAAAAAGTTGTAAACCCTCATTTTGAGTAAAACTCTAATACAAATATATACAGAAGGTTGTAAACCCCGTTTTGAATAAACTCTACTACAATTATATACAAAACGTTGTGAACCCCCGTTTTGTGTAAACTCTACTACAACTATATACAAAAAGTTATACACCTCCGTTTTGCGTAAACTGTACAATAGTTATACACCACCGTTTTGAGTATACTTTAATACTATTATATTCAAAAAGTTGTAAACTCCAGTTTTGAGTAAACTCAACTATAATATTTTACTAAAAGTTATAAACCACCATTTTTAGCAAAATCTACATTAATATTATACAAAAAGTTATAAACCCCCGTTTTGATTAAACTCTTCTACAATTATATACAAAAAGTTGTAAACCCACGTTTTTAGTAAACTCTACTATAATATTATACAAAAAGTTATAAACCCCCGTTTTGAGTAAACTCTACTATAATATTATACAAAAAGTAATAAACCCCCGTTTTGAGTAAACTCTACTACAATTATATACAAAAAGTTGTAAACCCACATTTTGAGTACACTCTACTACAATTATATACAAAATATTGTAAACCCCCGTTTTGAGTAAACTTCACTACAATTAAATACAAAAAGTTATACACCTCCGTTTGGATTAAACTCTACTACAATTTTATACAAAAGGTTAAAAACCCCGCTTTGAGTAAATTCTAATACAATCATATAGAAAAAGTTATAAACCCTGGTTTTGAGTAAACTCTAAAACAATTATGCACAAAAAGTTGTAAACCCCCATTTTAAGTAAACTCTAATACAATTTAATACAAAAAGTTATAAACCCTCGTTTTGAGTAAACTCAACTACAATTATATACAAAAAGTTGTAAGCCCAAGTTTTGAGTAAACTCTACTATAATATTATACAAAAAAAGTTGTAGACCCCCATTTTGAGTAACTCTACTATACATCTATATACAAAAAGTTGTAAAACCCCCTTTTGAGTAAAATCTACTACAATTATGTACAAAAAGTTATAAAACCTCGTTTTGAGTAAACTCCACTACAATTATATACAAAAAGTTGTAAACCGTCGTTTTGATTAAATTCTACTACAATTATATACAAAAAGTTGTAAACCCCCTTTTTGAGTAAACTCTAAAACAATTATATACAAAAACTTATAAACCCTCGTTTAGAGTAATTTTTACTACAATATATATACAAAAAGTTGTAAACCCCAGTTTTGAGTAAACTCTACTATAATATTATACAAAAAGTTGTAAACCCCCGTTTTGAGTAAACCCTACTATAATATTATACAAAAAGTTGTGAACCCCCGTCTTGAGTGAACTTTACGACAATTATATACAAAAAGTTGTAAACCCTCATTTTGAGTAAACTCAAATACAATTATATACAAAAGGTTGTAAACCCCTGTTTTGAGTAAACTCTACTACAATTATATATAAAATGGTTTTAACCCCCGTTTTGGTTAAACTCTACTACAACTATATACAAAAAGTTATACACCTCCGTTTTGTGTAAACTCAACTATAATTATATACAAAAAGTTGTAAACCCCCGTTTTGAGTAAACTATAATACAATTATATACAAAAAGTTATAAACCCTCGTTTTGAGTAATCTCTACTACAATTATATACAAAATGTTGTAAAATCCAGTTTTGAGTAAACTCTACTATAATATTATACAAAAGATATAAACCCCCGTTTTGAGTAAACACTACTATAATATTATACAAAAAGTTATAAACCCTCATTTTGAGTAAACTCTACTATAATTATATACAAAAAGTTGTAAACCCATGTTTTGAGTAAACTCTACTACAATTATTTACAAAAAGTTGTAAACCCCCGTTTTGAGTAAACTTTACTACAATTAGAAACAAAAAATTATACACCTCCGTTTTGAGTAAACTCTACTACAATTTTATACAAAAGGTTATAAACCCCGCTTTGAGTAAATTCTAATACAATCATATACAAAAAGTTATAAACCCTCATTTTAAGTAAAATCTACTACAATTATTTACAAAAAGTTGTAAACCCCCATTTTGAGTAAACTCTAATACAATTTAATACAAAAAGTTATAAACCCTCGTTTTGAGTAAACTCTACTACAATTATAAACAACAAGTTGTAAGCCCCAGTTTTGAGTAAACTCTAATATAATATTATACAAAATAGTTGTAAACCCCCGTTTAGAGTAAACTCTACTATACATCTATATACAAAAAGTTGTAAACCCTCGTTCTAAGTAACCTCTACTACAATTATATACAAAGTGTTTTAAACCCACGTTTTGAGTAAATTCCATTGTATAATTATATACAAAAAGTTAAAAACCCACCATTTTGAGTAAACTCCAGTGTATAATTATATACAAAAAGTTAAAAACCCACCGTTTTGAGTAAACTCTACTAATATTATATACAAAAAGTTGTAAACCCTCGTTTTGAGTAAACTCTAACATAATTATATACAAAAGGTTGTAAACCCCCATTTTGAGTAAAACTCTACTACAATTATATACAAAAAGTTGTAAACCCCGTTTTGGGTACGCTCGACTACAATTATATACAAAAAGTTATACACCTCCGTTTTGAGTAAACTCTACTAGGATTATATAAAAAAAGTTGTAAGCCCCCGTTTTGTGTTTACTTTAACACAATTATATACAAAAAGTTATAAACCCTCGTTTTGAGTAAACTCTACTACAATTATATACAAGAAGTTGTAAACCCCCGTTTTGAGTAAAATCTACTATAATTATGTACAAAAAGTTGTAAACCCTCATTTTGAGTAAACTCTAATACAATTATATACAAAAGGTTGTACACCCCCGTTTTGAGTAAACTCTACTACAATTATATACAAAACGTTGTAAACCCCTTTTTTGGGTAAACTCTACTACAACTATATACAAAAAGTTATACACCACCGTTTTGCGTAAACTCTACTATAATTATATACAAAAAGTTGTAAACCCTCTTTTTGAGTAAACTCTAATACAATTATATACAAAAACTTATAAACCCTCGTTTTGAGTAATCTCTACTACAATTATATACAAAAAGTTGTAAACCCCAGTTTTGAGTAAACTCTACTATAACATTATACAAAAAGTTATAAACCCCCGTTTTGAGTAAACTATATTATAATATTAAACAAAAAGTTATGAACCCCCGTCTTGAGTGAACTCTATGACAATTATATACAAAAAGTTGTAAACCCTCATTTTGAGTAAACTCTAATACAATTATATAAAAAAGGGTGTAAACCCCCGCTTTGAGTAAACTCTACTAAAATTTTATACAAAACGTTGTAAACCCACGTTTTGGGTAAACTCTACTACAACTATATACAAAAAGTTATACACCTCCGTTTTGCATAAACTCTACTATAATTATATACAAAAAGTAGTAAACTCCCGTTTTGTGTAAACTCTAATACAATTATATACAAAAAAATAAACCCTCGTTTTGAGTAATCTCTACTACAATTATATACAAAAAGTTGTAAACCCCAGTTTTGAGTAAACTCTAATATAATACAAAAAGTTATAAACCCCCGTTTTCAGTAAACTCTACTATAATATTTTACAAAAAGTTATAAACCCCGTTTTGAGTAAACTCTACTATAATATTATACAAAAAGTTATGAACCCCCCGTCTTGAGTGAACTCCATGACAATTATATACAAAAACTTGTAAACCCTCATTTTGAGTAAACTCTAATACAATTATATACAAAAGGTTGTAAACCCCCGTTTTGAGTAAACTCTACTACAATTATATACAAAACGTTGTAAACCCCCGTTTCGGGTAAACACTACTACAACTATATACAAAAAGTTATACACCTCCGTTTTGCGTAAAATCTACAATAATTATATACAAAAAGTTGTAAACCACCGTTTTGAGTAAACTCTAATACAATTATATACAAAAAGTTATAAACCCTCATTTTGAGTAATCTCTACTACAATTATATACAAAAAGTTGTATACCCTAGTATTGAGTAAACTCTACTATAATATTATACAAAAAGGTATAAACACCCGTTTTGAGTAAACTCTACTATAATATTATACAAAAAGTTATAAACCCCCGTTTTGAGTAAACTCTAAGACAATTATATACAAAAAGTTATACGGCCTCGTTTTGAGTAAACTCTACTACAATTATATACAAAAAGTTGTAAACCCCCGTTTTGAGTGAACTCTACTGTATAATTATATACAAAAAGTTGTAAACCCCCGTTTTGAGTAAACTCTACTACAATTATGTACTAAAAGTTGTAAACCCTCATTTGGAGTAAACTCGAATACAATTATATACAACAGGTTGTAAACCCATGTTTTGAGTGAACTTTAGTATAATTATATACAAAAAGTTGTAAACCCCAGTTTTGAGTAAACTCTACTAAAACTATATCCAAATAGTTATACACCTCCGTTTTGAGTGAACTCTCCTACGATTATATACATAAAGTTGTAAGCCCCACTTTTGAGAAACTTTAATACAATTATATACAAAAAGTTATAAACCCTCGTTTTGAGTAAACTTTACTACAATTATATACAAAAAGTTGTAAACCCACGTTTTGAGTAAACTCTATTGTATAATTATATACAAAAAGTTGTAAACACCCTGTTTTGAGTAAATTTTACTACAATTATGTACAAAAAGTTGTAAACCCTCATTTTCAGTAAATTTTAATAAAATTATATACAAAAGGTTGTAAACCACCGTTTTGAGTAAACTCTACTACAATTATATACAAAAAGTTGTAAACCCCCATTTTGAGTAAACTCTACTACAACTACATACAAAAAGTTATACACCTCCGTTTTGAGTAAAGTCTACTATAATCATATACAAAAAGTTGTAAACCCCCGTATTGAGTAAACTCTAATTCAATTATATACAAAAGTTATAAACCTTCGTTTTGAGTAAACTCTACTATAATATTATACAAAAAATTTGTAAACCCCGGTTTGGAGTAAACTCTACTGTCTAATTATATACAAAAACTTGTAAACCCCCGTTTTGAGTAAACTCTTCCACAATTATATACAAAAGGTTACAAAACCTCATTTTGAGTAAACTCTAATACAATAATATACAAAAGGATGTAAACCCCCGTTTTGAATAACTCTACTACAATTATATACAAAAAGTTTTAAACCACCGTTTTGAGTAAACTCTACTATAAAATTATATACAAAAAGTTGTAAACCCCCATTTTGAGTAAACTCTACTACAATTATTTTGAGTAAGTTGTAATACCCCGTTTTGAGTAACTCTATTACAATTATATACAAAAAGTTATAAACCTCCGTTTTGAGTAAACTCTACTACAATTATAAACCAAAAGTTGTAAACCTAACTCTAATACAATTATATACAAGAAGCTGTAAACGCCCTTTTTCAGTAAACTCTACAATACAGTTATTTGCAAAAAGTTGTAAACAACCGTTTTGAGTAAACTCTACTATACAATTATATACAAAAAGTTGTAAACCCCCGTTTTGAGTAAACTCAACTACAATTATATACCAAAAGTTATACACCTCCGTTTTGAGTAAACTCTGCTACAATTATATTCAAAAGGTTGTAAACCCCAGCTTTGAGTAAATTCTAACACTACAAGAAAAACGGGTTATAATGATGAGAATTTAATGACGGGCCGAAATTTCGTCACTATCAATGCCTTTTAATGAGAAGAATATATATATATAATTTAATCATGTATAAATGGTGAGGAAGTTCTACTTCTCGTCATTCTTGGTTCCTTATCCCGTTAATATTGATACACAAAAAAAACTCCTTCTCATTAATATGTTAAAAAATAATATAAAATAATTTTTTCCATGCTAAGCATTTCTCCAAATTTTATTTAAAGAAAAATCCAAATTATAGGCGGGTAACAATCCCACCAAAACATTCCCAATTATTTTTCTGAGTCAAAACATTCCTAATTTCATTCTGTACACTAACCTAGAACACTTCAAACAAACCAAAAAACCTAGAAATATCAAAACCTCCGCCGGCGACTGCTAGGCAATTCACTCCCGCAACCAATTCCGGCGTCTGTCATACAACTGCAAATCGATCATTTTTCCGGCGATTGTCATCCTCCGTCATCTCTGTCTATCATTCTCCTTCATCCGAGTTTATCGATTGCAGAAGAAGCAAGTCAAAACCCTTTCTTTGAACGGTAAGTAGAAATTTTTCGACCTTCTTGAGACTCTTTTCTTCTTTCCCCTGTGTTGATTGCCTGAAGCCACCCATAATCAACAAATTAGGGTAAAGAATGACTAGACACCAATCTGTTGATTTGCAGAGTAAGATTTCCTTTACGAATCAGTTGATTGGTAGACACCAATCTGTTGTTTTTTTCCTTTTGCTTAGATTGTTAACTATCGCTTTGGTTGATTGAGTTTGAATGTCTGATTCGCATTAGAGTATATATAGTGGGCGTACCGGTTATTCGAAAACTACTATCAATACTTCTTGTTGTTCTCTGTTCTAGTGGAATCCACTTGGCAGTGTGTATACTTGCTTTGCCAAAGTAGGGTTAACATTGCAGGTATATTAGCATTTTTTTTCCAAAATAGTTTCGGGAACAAAAGTATATTTGGTGTCGAATTCTTTAGAAAAAAGGAAAAAAAAGTCTTTCTTTCTTCTGATAACAGAAGTATATGCGTAATGGATAATAATCTGTTTGGAAATAACTTTGTTGCTTCTTGTTCTTCGACCAGGGCTTTGTTTTGATGAAGTCTGTTCAATTCATTCATCACTATGAGTTATGTTCTGTATAAAGCAAACGTATGTTGTTTGGGTCCTTTTAATTCAAATAAGTGAATAGCTTTGTTTAATAACATTGGAGTGCTATAGAACAAGTTGTTTGCTTTACATACATATCTGTTACTTTGGGTAAAGGGCTATACCATGGAAGTTAAGGTCAAAATTTGTGAGTTATTTCCCTAGCCTTAAAAAGAGCATTACCACCAATTCTGTGAGTGTGATATGTCTTGAAAATACTATTAATCCATGTAGCTTCCTTTTGAATTAATAGTCTTATCTGGTATGGTAGAAACGTGAATATGTTGTTACATGACTCCGTATGCGGTGCATTTGTCGGTTCGAGGGTCGAGATGTGTTTTCGTCGATCCTTCGTTTGTGCCTTGCTTGGTAAGTATCGTGTATGCCTTCATGTGAGGTAACCAAATAGATGATAGAGTGCTCTGTGATGATAAATAGTGTGATCACTTTCTTTTTGCTTTAACAAGTACAAAAGTCAACAGTTCCATGATTTAGAATGAGTGTTACTCAGTTGAATGCAAAGTGGTCATCATTTGATTGAATTGCACCCTTAATTCAACACTAGTTACTATTTTTGTGTATACTTTTTTGAACAAAAGAAGAATATTATACACTTAAACTACACCTTTGTGGTGAACTAACTTCTTGTTGGTTAAGTGTGTATTTTGGTTTTTATGCCATTCTGTTGATTTTGCAGAACTAATCTATAACTTGATTGTCCTTATGAAGACAACCTATATGAAGAATAAAGTATATATTTCGGTTGTCAATTATAGGACGGATGTTAAATCTAGTTGCACTATGTGATATTATATGATATTCTATCTATTGTTCAAGGCATAATTGAGTTGAACAAAGGCAAATATTGCAATGTTCTTTGTGTTGTGGTACTACATGAACTACCTGAGACTGTATTCCTTCATAATTTCCTCACATGCTCTGAGAATATGAGTTGAAATTTGGCCTTCTAATTTCAATATTGCTGTTCATACTTGTTTGTAACAGAATCAATAGTAACGTGGTTCTTACTCTATCTTGGACATGCCCAATTCTTTAAAGTTAGATGAACAGAGTATCAAATGTTAGTGCAGTCCAACTGTGATGTGTATCTTTTTGCTTTACAATATAAGATATAGTGTACAAGTCATGTTGTGACTCAAAATATTGTTTCAACTGTTTCTAATTTAGTTGTTATTTAGAAACTTGAATACTCTCTTGTGGAATTGGTATTAAGGATTTTCGAATTGGTTGAACTAATCCTGCCTCCACCATGGGAATTTCGTCCCCCTCTAACTCATGTGGTGTTCGGCTGCCCTCGTCCACAATGTGTGTTGGACATAGGAAGGTTGAACAACGTTGTCCGTTGTACTAAGCCATCATTTGGGTTTGCTATTATGCTTGGCAGCCTGTTCCATCCTTGAGGAAATTTCAGGCAATGTTGGTAACTGTCTTCCTCCGAGGATTTGTGAACGAACTGATTCATATATTCAGGATGTAAGCCTCATAGGAATCTTATAGAAGAATGATTTCAGGAAGAAAAGAACTAGGGTGCTCCATTACATAAAAATCATTCATTAATATTTATACATACATATATGTATATATGGTCTAGATAAATCACTATCATCAATGGTATACAACTATACAATGGTGTTTTCATAATTTTTGTGATATTGTTTGTTATATATAAGGTAGAAGACCCAATAATTTTTGTCTTTCTCTGGTGCTGGAACGATGCTTTTGAATTCATTGGTTTAGGATTGTACCTGTGATATTGTTTGTTATATGTATTTTCCATTTATGTACTCTATGATCAATATAATTGATATGAAAGACCTGTTGTTATATTGCACATTTTTTAAGTGTTCTTTTTATTCTTCTTGTGTCAACAGATGAACCCAAATAACAGACAGAAGCATATTCATTTCATAGCTCCTGGTCAACTGTTGAAAGATCGTATGTGTAGAAAAAAGTATCGAATGTTGGACATGGAAGTAGAAGGATACAAGTTGTATCTCAAAAGACTAATGACTTGTGCTATCATGGAAGAACAAGTAAGTTACTAAATTTAACTACATTTTGAAATGTATCACAAATTGATATAATTCTAACAAGTGTTTGATTTTCTTTCTATAGGTGGAAATCCAGTCCACAATTTGTTTCTTCATTATGGTGAAGATAAATGGGAAGAAAGAAATGTTACAGAAGAATGTTCTTTTTTGGATGTCTTGAGCATATGTAAACGGTTTATCGACATTTATTTTGTTGGAATCAAAGTATTGGATGCAGATGGTAAGCATTTGACGAACGACAAAGATTTCTTCAGTTTCTTGAAAGAACATGAAGATGAGGAGAACATATCACTTTATATGTTTAAGGATCCAACTGTGCAGCCGTTGCTCTTCAAATTGCCTCAGGACAATCCATCATTAGGTAGGATTTAGTTAGAGTTCTTCAATTTGATTTTGTTTTTTGAAAAAAACAATACAATATTTTATTTTATGGTGTACCATTGAAGTTTCTGTCTTAAGAGCTTCACCAGTGAGAGATGTGATGAAAGATGGTAACAAGGATGAAACAGGTTTAATTTGATTTTTTTATTGGAAAAAAATTTACTACTACTTTATTTTCTGTTGTATCATTGTAGTTTCTGTCCCAAGAGCTTCACCAATGACAGTGGGAAATGTGATGGAAGATGATGGTAACAGTGATGGAACAAGCTATGGCACTACAATAAAGAATGTTAAAGGTAACTATAAAATTGTTTACATATATTGTATTAAAAATCTATTGTTGTGTTTTAGCTAAAATATACATACACTTATTTAACATTCTATATAATGATCGATTTCAGGCGCTAAAATGGTAGGAAAAGTTAGAGGAGCCAACAAGAACCCAAAAATTGCATCTCTAAAAAAAAGGAGAAAAACTTGCACTTGAATTTTACAATAATCGTGGAGTGGGACCAAATCACACTTATTGGTCCAGACACTTGGGAAAAATTGTGCGGAACAAGAATATGTGTCCTATACGAGTGCGTTCTTGGAAGGAGATGACTGAAGGTAACAAGCAACACATGTGGGCTGCGGTAAAGGTATATGAAATAAATGTTCTCGATTTATTGGTAATATTTCAAGGTGGTGTGCATGAGTTTAATGATGGCATGTTCAAATAATGGGCATCAAAACGGTCTTGGCACATCTGATACTACTTTTTATGATATTTTGTAGGAATCATTTTCCAATCCAGAAATTGAACTATACCGTGAACATACTTTGGATCATATGGATACTTTATGGACAGCTTGGAGGTCATCTTTGAATCAAAAGTACGTGAAGCCTTGCAAAACAAAAGCTCTTGTGTTGAAAAATGTTCCTCCGGGGATGAATGATAAAGATTGGGAGTGGCTTGCCACAAATAAGTTCCTAGATGATGAGTTTCAGGTAATTATATAAAATTATATATTCCATTGTTAAATTGTACATGAAGGATTTCGATTGTAATGTCTCTTTATGGAAAATGTAGAAAGTCAGTGCCCGAAATTATGATAATCGAGCCAAGGGAGTGATGCCTCATCGAACCGGTAGCCAGCCGCATAGACATATCATATATGAGATGGTAAATATACAGTTTGTCTTATTGCTTTAGATTTATTATGTTCTTTGTTGGATATATAATTAGTTTTTAGTTGCAATTTTTAATTATGTAGGGAGGTAAGGTAGATACCCCACCTGACATCGCAAAAATCTTCTATGAGACTAGACAGAAAAATGGAAAGCTTGCGTTTCCAAGAGAACAAGAAAAATATGTAAGTATTAGCACTTAACATTTTTGCATAAATTAATTTTTTTTTTAGCATTTTTTATTAGACAAATGAATCTCCGGTTTTGTAGGATGAGATTGTCAAGACTGTTCAAGCCAATGACTCACTCTCACCTATTGAGGTGGTTGAAACTTGCTTTGGACCACAAAACCATAGCTATGTTTTTGGTTTTGGTGGTGGGATAAAAAGGAAACATTTTGGTGATCCTCAAGCTGCTCAAGTAAAAGAACTTAAGGCTAAGCTCCATGATAAGGAAGAAGAAAATAATGACCTTAGGCGACGCGTTGACAAGATTGAAAGTTTCTTGGCTCGAATGCATAGTGAAAACATGCCAACTCCAGATGAACCGCCAAGGTGTGATGATGAACCATAGCTCTTTATAAGGTATGTAGTATTTACTACCCTATAATCTGTTCATGTTGTTCAGTTTATGAAAACATGCCAATAGATATATGGAAGAAGTTACAATACACATCTTGTTATGCCATTTATAGTTAGGAACACAACTTGTCCCATGTTTGATGCTGTTGTTTGAACAGTTATTTGAAGCACATGCAAAAGAGACATAACAGTTTGTACATGTCTTTGTTAGTGGGCACCCTGTTAGGATTTTTATGTATGTTTTTGTATTTTACCTTGTGAAACAGACATGATGCCAAAAAATATTACAGATTTGCAGATTTTAATGCAACACATCGTTTTTACTCCGTTTCATGTAGTATGAGTCTGTAAGAATGACTGGAGCTTATTGGGAAATTATTAGGTAGTACATTCTTTGCATGGTGCGGATATAATTCTATACAAATAATGTATATGATAGAAGAAGTTGAAAGAATTTCACCTGAAAACAAAGTTGATGGGATAAGATATAAAGGGGTTACTTTTATTCCCATCAATTTTTTTGCATACATGAAAGAAGTTAAAATACACATCTTGAATGTTAGTAATACTTGCTTAATCTTTGTGACTTGCTACAAGTAAATATAGAAGTACAAAACTCCTCTGTTACATTACAATGACTATTTTTTTAAATATTGCCTTAAATATCTGTATGTTTCATCAATATAATATGTTTTGTTTAATTCATGTCATAAGATGGGCTTTTTGAGTACAATGTTTTGCTTTATTATTTTGTTGAATATTCTTTACTAACAGTGACTGTATATCATGTGATCGATATTTTGTGGTTTTGATTCATGTGTTATCCATCTTTCATCATATGTATTTAATTGGCTGTTGTTGTGTAGGGATGTTTTGACATTATTTTGGAACAATTGATGCATGTAGATGTTTTGCTGTTAATGTTTTGAATATTAATGTCGTATTAAGGTTGGTATCACTTCTTTTATTTTTACTTTGCTACGTTTAAATCATGTTGAGTGCTGATAACCACACTTATTGCTCTTTAGATAGTTAATGTCAGACTCGTCTTTGTGTGCACATCTATGTTATGCAATTGTTTGATATGCCATATCTTTCTTGCTCCAAAGAAATTCTGATAACCGGGTCTGATTCGGTACATGTATACTTTTTACTTATGAATCATTGTTAGAATTTTACCTTATATTCTTTTCTTTTGTATTGTCATGTATATGTATGCAGGCTTTTGAAAAGTGTTGATCCTTTTTGAAGATATATATTTGTAAGGATTGCTACCTATCATATGCTAAGATGATGTAATTTTGCTGGTCAAGTAGCTTTCTATTTAGAAATCAATCATTGAAGGTGGTTGATGTTTTGGTGACCGATATTAGAAAATCCTATCATTATGCATCTACATGTAACTAGTCTTTTGAAATGACTACCATTTTGTATATTTTGGATGGACTAATGCAAATGGTTATAACTTACAACTGAGTGATATATTTAATTATAGTAAGTAATATTTGTCCATAATGACTGATTACATGGAAAAATAAATAGGGGTATATATTGAAAACAAGATTTAATGAGAGTGAAATTGTAATATAAAAAAAATTATTTCATTAAAGCAGTTTTTGTGACAGTATACCTGGTCATTAAATCTCTTTTATTGATAATGGCCATAGCTATTTAGTGAGGGGTTTTCACTTATTAATGACGGTAATATTCATCATTACAAGGTAGAAACTAATATTTAAGTTTACTTCTAGTGAGAGGTAAATAGGACAATAATGAGAAAATGACTCGTCATTACAAATTTTTTTAATGAGGGTACAATCTCGTCATGGAATCCATGATATCTTTAATGACGAGATTGATTTACCGTCATTGAAATAGTTTTAACTAGAAGGCCGACAATGAGGGGACATGACGAGAATTTTCCCGTCATTAAAATATGTTAATGACGAGAAAATGTCTTTTAATGACGGGAATTCCCCTCATTAAAAACCAAGTTTCTAGTAGTGTAATACAATCATATACAAAAAGTTATAAACCCTCATTTTGAGTAAACTCTACTACAATTATATACAAAAAGTTGTAAACACCCATTTTTAGAAAACTCTAATACAATTTAATACAAAAAGTTATAAACCCTCATTTTGAGTAAACTCTACTACAATTATATACAAAAAGTTGTAAACCCCAGTTTTGAGTAAACTCTACAATAATATTATACAAAAAATGTTGTAAACCCCCGTTTTGAGTAAACTCTACTATACATCTATATACAAAAAGTTGTAAACCCCCGTTATAAGTAACATCTACTACAATTATATACCACAAGTTGTAAACGCCCATTATAAGTAACCTCTACTACAATTATATACAAAAAGTTGTAAACCCTAATTTTGAGTAAACTCTACTGTCTAATTATATACAAAAAGTTATAAACCCTCATTTGAGTAAACTTTACTATAATTATATAGAAAAAGTTGCAAACCCCCGTTTTGAGTAAACTCTACTGTTTAATTATATACCAAAAGTTGTAAACCCACCGTTTTGAGTAAACTCTACTACAATTATATACAAAAAGTTGTAAACCCTCATTTTGAGTAAACTCTAACACAATTATATACAAAAGGTTGTATACCCCTATTTTGAGTAAACTCTACTACAATTATTATATACAAAAAGTTGTAAACCCCTATTTTGAGTAAGCTGTACTACAATTGTATACAAAAAATACACCTCGGTTTTGAGTAAACTCTACTACGATTATATACAAAAAGTTTTAAACCTCCGTTTTGAGTAAACTCTAATACAATTATATACAAAAAGTTGTAAACCCCGTTTTGAGTAAACTTTAACACGGTTATATACAAAAAGTTGTAAACCCTCGTTTAGAGTAAACTCTAATACAAATATATACAAAAGGTTGTAAACCCCATTTTGAATAAACTCTACTACAATTAAATACCAAAAGTTGTAAACCCCCATTTTGAGTAAACTCTAATACAATTTTATACAAAAAGTTATAAACCCTCATTTTGAGTAAACTCTACTACAATTATATAAAAAGTTGTAAACCCCAGTTTTGAGTGAACTCTACTATACATCTATATACAAAACGTTGTAAACCCCCGTTATAAGTAACCTCTACTACAATTATAAACAAAAAGTTGTAAACTCCCATTTTGTGTAAACTCTAATGTCTAATTATATACAAAATGTTGTAAACACCCGTTTAGAGTAAACACTACTACAATTATATAGAAAAAGGTGTAAACCCTCGTTTTGAGTAAACTCTAATACAATTATATACAAAAAGTTGTAAACCCCCGTTTTGACTAAACTCTACTACAATTATATACCAAAAGTTGTAAACCCTTGTTTTGAGTAAACTATACTACAATTATATACAAAAAGTTGTAAACACTCGTTTTGAGTAAACTATATTACAATAATATACAAAAGGTTGTAAACCCCCGTTTTGAATAAACTCTACTACAATTATATACAAAAAGTTGTAAACCCCCATTTTGAGTAACTCTAATACAATTTAATAAGTTATAAACCCTCATTTTGAGTAAACTCAACAACAATTATATACAAAAAGTTGTAACCCCAGTTTTGATTAACTCTACAATACATCAATATACAAAAAGTTGTAAACCCTACTCTACTCTAATTATATAAAAAATTGTAACCCTCATTTTGATTAATTCTACAATACATCTATATACAAAAAGTTGTAAACCCCCGTTATAAGTTACCTCTACTACAATTATATACATAAAGTTGTAAACCCCCGTTTTGAGTAAACTCTACTCTCTAATTATATAAAAAAAATTGTAAACCCTCATTTTGAGTAAACTCTACTACAATTATATACAAAAAGGTATGAACTCGTTTTGATTAAACTCTAGTACAATTATATACAAAAAGTTGTAAATCCCCATTTTGAGTAAACTTTACTATAATTATATAGAAAAAGTTGCAAACCCCCGTTTTGAGTAAACTCTACTGTTTAATTATATACCAAAAGTTGTAAACCCACCGTTTTGAGTAAACTCTACTACAATTATATACAAAAGTTGTAAACCCTCATTTTGAGTAAACTCTAACACAATTATATACAAAAAGTTGTATAACCCCTATTTTGAGTAAACTCTACTACAATTATTATATACAAAAGTTGTAAACCCCCATATTTTGAAGTAAGTTATAATACAATTATATACAAAAAAATACACCTCGGTTTTGAGTAAACTCTACTACGATTATATACAAAAGTTTTAAACCTCTCGTTTGAGTAAACTCTAATACAATTATATACAAAAAGTTGTAAACCCGTTTTTTGAGTAAACTTTAACACGGTTATATACAAAAAGTTGTAAACCCTCGCTTAGAGTAAACTCTAATACAAATATATACAAAAGGTTGTAAACCCCGTTTTGAATAAACTCTACTACAATTAAATACAAAAAGTTGTAAACCCCATTTTGAGTAAACTCTAATACAATTTTATACAAAAAGTTATAAACCCTCATTTTGAGTAAACTCTACTACAATTATATAAAAAAAGTTGTAAACCCACAATTATATATAAAAAGTTGTAAGCCCTAGTTTTGAGTGAACTCTACTATATATCTATATATATACAAAACGTTGTAAACCCCCGCTTTGTAAACTCTACTACAATTAATACACAAAAGTTATAAGTAACCTCTACTACAATTATAAACAAAAAGTTGTAAACTCCCATTTTGTGTAAACTCTAATGTCTAATTATATACAAAATGTTGTAAACACCCGTTTAGAGTAAACACTACTACAATTATATAGAAAAAGGTGTAAACCCTCGTTTTGAGTAAACTCTAATACAATTATATACAAAAAGTTGTAAACCCCCGTTTTGACTAAACTCTACTACAATTATATACCAAAAGTTGTAAACCCTTGTTTTGAGTAAACTATACTACAATTATATACAAAAAGTTGTAAACACTCGTTCTGAGTAAACTATATTACAATAATATACAAAAGGTTGTAAACCCCCGTTTTGAATAAACTCTACTACAATTATATACAAAAAGTTGTAAACCCCCATTTTGAGTAACTCTAATACAATTTAATAAGTTATAAACCCTCATTTTGAGTAAACTCAACAACAATTATATACAAAAAGTTGTAACCCCAGTTTTGATTAATTCTACAATACATCTATATACAAAAAGTTGTAAACCCCCGTTATAAGTTACCTCTACTACAATTATATACATAAAGTTGTAAACCCCGCTTTGAGTAAACTCTACTCTACAAATTATATAAAAAAATTGTAACCCTCATTTTGAGTAAACTCTACTACAATTATATACAAAAAGGTATGAATTCTCGTTTTGATTAAACTCTAGTACAATTATATACAAAAAGTTGTAAATCCCCATTTTGAGTAAACTCTACTGCAATTGTATACAAAAAGTTGTAAACCCCAGTTTTGAGTAAACTCTACTAAAATATTATACAAAAAGTTATAGACCCCCGTTTTGAGTAAACTCTACTATAATATTATACAAAAAGTTATAAACCCCGGTTTTGAGTAAACTCTAATACAATTATATACAAAAAGTTGTAAACCAACGTTTTGAGTAAACTCTACTACAATTATATACAAAAAGTTGTAAAACCCGTTTCGAGTAAACTTTACTACAATTATATACAAAAAGTAATACACCTCTGTTTTGAGTAAACTCTACTACAATTGTATACGATAGGTTATAAACACCGCTTTGAGTAAATTCTAATACAATCATATACAATAAGTTATAAACCCTTGTTTTGAGTAAACTCTACTACAATTATTTACAAAAGTTGTAAACACCCATTTTGAGTAAACTCTAATACAATTTAATACAAAAGGTTATAACCCTCGTTTTGAGTAAACTCTACTACAATTATATACAAAAAGTTGTAAGCCCCAGTTTTGTGTAAACTCTACTATAATATTATACAAAAAAGTTGTAAACCCCCGTTTTGAGTAAACTCTACTATACATCTATATACAAAAAGTTGTAAACCCCCGTTCTAAGTAACATCTACTACAATTATATACGAAAAGTTGTAAACCCCCGTTTTGAGTAAACTCCACTGTATAATTATATACAAAAAGTTAAAATTCCACCGTTTTGAGTAAACTCTACTACAATTATATACAAAGTTGTAAACCCTCGTTTTGGAGTAAAATTTAACATAATTATATACAAAAGGTTGTAAACCCCCATTTTGAGTAAACTCTACTACAATTATATACAAAAAGTTGTAAACCCCCGTTTTGGGTACGCTCGACTACAATTATATAAAAAAACTTATACACCTCCGTTTTGAGTAAACTCTACTAGGATAATATACAAAATGTTGTAAGCCCTCGATTTGTGTTTACATTAACACAATTGTATTCAAAAAGTTATAAACCCTCGTTTTGAGTAAACTCTACTACAATTATATACAAAAAGTTGTAAACCCCCGTTTTGAGTAAAATCTACTACAATTATGTACAAAAAGTTGTAAACCCTCATTTTGAGTAAACTCTAATACAATTATATACAAAAGGTTGTAATCCCCCGTTATGAGTAAACTCTACTACAATTATATACAAAACGTTGTAAACCCCCGTTTTGGGTAAACTCTACTACAACTATATACAAAAAGTTGTTCACCACCGTTTTGTGTAAACTATACTATAATTATATACAAAAAGTTGTAAACCCCCTTTTTGAGTAAACTTCAATACAATTATATACAAAAAGTTATAAACCCTCGTTTTGAGTAATCTCTACTACAATTATATACAAAAAGTTGTAAACCCCAGTTTTGAGTAAACTCTACTATTATATTATACAAAAAGTTATAAACCCCCGTTATGAGTAAACTCTACTATAATATTATACAAAAAGTTATGAACCCCCGTCTTGTGTGAACTCTTATATACAAAAAAGTTGTAAACCCTCATTTTGAGTAAACTCTAATACAATTATATACAAAAGGTTGTAAACCGCCGATTTGAATAAACTCTACTTCAATTATATACAAAACGTTGTAAACCCCCGTTTTGGGTAAACTCTACTACAACTATATACAAAAAGTTATACACCTCCGTTTTGCATAAACTCTACTATAATTATATAAAAAAAGTTGTAAACCCCCATTTTGAGTAAAATCTAATACAATTATTTACAAAAAGTTATAAACCCTCGTTTTGAGAAATCTCTACTACAATTATATACAAAATGTTGTAAACCCCAGTTTTGAGTAAACTCTACTATAATATTATACAAAAATTTATAAACCCCATTTTGAGTAAAGTCTACTATAATATTATACAAAAAGTTATAAACCCCTGTTTTGAGTAAACAGTACTATAATATTATACAAAAGTTATGAACCCCCGTCTTGAGTGAACTCTACGACAATTATATACAAAAGGTTGTAAACCCTCATTTTGAGTAAACTCTAATACAATTATATATAAAAGGTTGTAAACTCCGGTTTTGAGTAAACTCTACTATAATCATATACAAAACATTGTAAACCCCATTTTGGGTAAACTCTACTACAACCATATACAAAAAGTTATACACCTCCATTTTGCGTAAACTCTACTATAATTATATAGAAAAAGTTGTAAACCCCCGTTTTGAGTAAACTCTAATACAATTATATACAAAAAGTTATAAACCCTCGTTTTGAGTAATCCCAACTACAATTATATACAAAAATTTATAAACCCCCGTTTTGAGTAAATTCTACTATAATATTATACAAAAAGTTATAAACCCCCGTTTTGAGTAAACTCTACTACAATTATACACAAAAAGTTGTAAACCCACGTTTTGAGTAAACTCTACTGCAATTATATACAAAAAGTTGCAAACCCCCGTTTTGAGTAAACTTTACTACAATTATATACAAAAAGTTATAAACCCTCGTTTTGAGTAAACTCTACAACAATTATATACAAAAAGTTGTAAACCCATGTTTTGAGTAAACTCTATTGTATAGTTATATACAAAAAGTTGTAAACACCCTGTTTTGAGTAAATTCTACTAGAATTATGTACAAAAAGTTGTAAACCCTCATTTTCCGTAAATTTTAATAAAATTATATACAAAAGGTTGTAAACCCGTATTTTGAGTAAACTCTACTACAATTATATACAAAAAGTTGTAAACCCACATTTTGAGTAAACTCTACTGCAAT
This sequence comes from Gentiana macrophylla, assembly GCA_026214975.1. Classification (NCBI taxonomy): domain Eukaryota; kingdom Viridiplantae; phylum Streptophyta; class Magnoliopsida; order Gentianales; family Gentianaceae; genus Gentiana; species Gentiana macrophylla. The sequence goes on along the minus strand of JAOBSW010000312.1, from coordinate 104,241 downwards.
TATATACAAAAAGTTGCAAACCCCCGTTTTGAGTAAACTTAACTACAATTATATACAAAAAGTTATAAACCCTCGTTTTAAGTAAACTCTACTACAATAATATACAAAAAGTTGTAAACCCACGTTTTGAGTAAACTCTATTGTATAATTATATACAAAAAGTAGTAAACACCCTGTTTTGAGTAAATTCTACTAGAATTATGTACAAAAAGTTGTAAACCCTCATTTTCAGTAAATTTTAATAAAATTATATACAAAAGGTTGTAAACCCGCATTTTGAGTAAACTCTACTACAATTATACATAAAAAGTTGTAAACCCACGTTTTGAGTAAATTCTACTATAATTATATACAAAAAGTTGTAAACCCCCGTATTGAGTAAACTCTAATACAATTATATGCAAAAAGTTATAAATCCTCATTTTGAGTAAACTCTACTATAATATTATACAAAAAAATTTGTAAACCCCCGTTTTGAGTAAACCCTACTGTGTAATTATATACAAAAACTTGTAAACCCCCGTTTTGAGTAAACTCTTCTACAATTATGTACAAAAAGTTATAAACCCTCATTTTGAGTAAAATCTAATACAATTATATACAGAAGGATGTAAACCCCCATTTTGAGTAACTCTACAACAATTATATACAAAAAGTTATAAACCCCTTTTTTGAGTAAACTCTACTATAAAATTATATACAAAAAGTTGTAAACCCCCATTTTGAGTAAACTATACTACAATTATTTTGAAAAATTTGTAAACCCCCGTTTTGAGTAACTCTATTACAATTATAAACAAAAAGTTATAAACCTCCGTTTTGAGTAAACTCTACTACAATTATAAACAAAAAGTTGTAAACCTCCGTTTTGAGTAAACTCTAATACAATTATATACAAGAAGCTGTAAACGCCCGTTTTCAATAAACACTACAATACAGTTATATGCAAAAAGTTGTAAACAACCGTTTTGAGTAAACTTTAATATAATTTTATACACAAAATGTTTTAAACCCCGTTTGGAGTAAACTCTACTATACAATTATATACAAAAAGTTGTAAACCCCCGTTTTGAGTAAACTCAACTACAATTATATACAAAAAGTTATACCCCTCCGTTTTGAGTAAACTCTGCTACAATTATATACAAAAGGTTGTAAACCCCAGCTTTGAGTAAATTCTAATACAATCATATACAAAAAGTTATAAACCCTCAATTTGAGTAAACTCTACTACAATTATATACAAAAAGTTGTAAACACCCATTTTGAGAAAACTATAATACAATTTAATACAAAAAGTTATAAACCCTCGTTTTGAGTAAACTCTACTACAATTATGAACAAAAAGTTGTAAACCCCAGTTTTGAGTAAACTCTACTATAATATTATACAAAAAATGTTAAAAACCCCCCGTTTTGAGTAAACTCTTTCTATACATCTATATACAAAAAGTTGTAAACCCCTATTATAAGTAACATTTACTACAATTATATACCAAAAGTTGTAAACGCCTGTTATAAGTAACCTCTACGACAATTATATATAAAAAGTTGTAAACCCTCATTTTGAGTAAACTCTACTGTCTAATTATATACAAAAAGTTATAAACCCTCATTTTGAGTAAACTCTACTATAATTATATAAAAAAGTAGTAAACCCCCGTTTTGAGTAAACTCTACTGTTTAAATATATACCAAAAGTTGTAAACCCACCGTATTGAGTAAACTCTACTACAATTATAAACAAAAAATTGTAAACCCTCATTTTGAGTAAACTCTAACACAATTATATACAAAATGTTGTATACCCCTATTTTGAGTAAACTCTACTACAATTATTATATACAAAAAGTTGTAAACCCCCGTTTTGAGTAAGCTCTACTACAATTATATACAAAAAATACACCTCGGTTTTGAGTAAACTCTTCTACGATTATATACAAAAAAAATTTAAACCCCGTTTTGAGTAAACTCTAATACAATTATATACAAAAAGTTGTAAACCCCGTTTTGAGTAAACTTTAACACAGTTATATACAAAAAGTTGTAAACCCTCGTTTAGAGTAAACTCTAATACAAATTTATACAAAAGGTTGTAAACCCCCGTTTTGAATAAACTCTACTACAATTAAATACCAAAAGTTGTAAACCCCCATTTTGAGTAAACTCTAATACAATTTAATACAAAAAGTTATAAACCCTCGTTTTGAGTAAACTCTACTACAATTATATAAAAAGTTGTAAACCCCAGTTTTAGTGAACTCTACTATACATCTATATACAAAACGTTGTAAACCCCCGTTATAAGTAACCTCTACTACAATTATAAACAAAAAGTTGTAAACCCCCATTTTGAGTAAACTCTAATGTCTAATTATATACAAAATGTTGTAAACACCCGTTTAGAGTAAACACTACTACAATTATATACAAAAAGGTCACTACAACAAAATGGGCTTTTCGCGACATGCAAAAGAGCTATCGGCGGCACGCATTGCACGCTGTATAATTCGATGCCGCTAAAAGTTCATGGTAATTCGTGACATGAAATTGCATGCCGCTGATAGTTTCATTAGCGACACGCATCACATGCTACAATAAGTATTTTCGCAAAGATACACCGCAAAGCCGCAAAAAGACGATTTTACAAAGATACATAGTATGTCGTTATTGGTTTATTAACAACACGCATTAGCACACTGCTAATAAGCTTTGTTTATTAAAAAAATTTCATAATGTAGGAACTAATATTCGCCTATATAAAATCCAAAACCATTTACATACTATTGATCTAGTACTAAAAATCATGTACCTAACACATAACCCAATACTAAACTGATTAATTCAATCAACACAAACGAAAATACAAAATGTTGTTTAAGCAAGATATTAAACAAATAATAAAGTTTATGTAGAAAAATCATTTCAGATAATACATATAAACATATAGCATAAAACATGTGCATCATGACGCTTGTATGAACCTACATCAATAAAGTACACATAAGGATGTCTTGTTTTCGGTTAGTCCTTAAAATATTTCACCTCACTTAATGCTTTCCTGTAGAAAAACAAACATTGCATTAGATATTACATAGACAACAACTAAAAAAATTATGTACATATATATGTTAATCAAGCAAACCAAAAAGAAGCAACAGAATTGTTCTATACCTAGAGAATGACTTGGACCCCACTCTTTGCAAACTTTCTAGCCAAACTTTGACTCACCATTTGTAGTGAGAAGAAGCACTAGCTATTCAAAGAAAAAGAGAAATAATCTATCAGTTGACCTTATAAGTAGTAATTGAATTGTGATCCACCTGCAATCATGAAATTGTATGAAACATATCACTCATAAAAAATATAGTAACGATCAAAATAGAACAAACTAAACTTCAAAGCATTCGATGAAGCAAATGTTGTTTTACTCAAGTGAAACATTAATAAAGACATGACATATACAATAATGAAAAAAAAAATTAAGCAAAAGTCTTTTATGGACTTTCTAGGATGACCATCTTGCATGATTGAAAACATTATATGTAATCAAAAACTACTATTTATGCATTTGTACTGTGTTGGTCTCCATGTATACGTATAATGTACATGTCAAATCCACATTTCATATGTACAGACTCATGAAAACATAAGAGAAGAGGCTTGTGCATGATCCCAGGAAACCACAAACAAGCCTCTCATTTCATATGTAGAAAAGAAGACATAAAATAGTAAGCCCCACCATTAATATTTAAAATAACACTTTTCATTTTGCTGGAAATGATTACTTTTATACATGTTTCATAGCCTAACAAACTATATCATCAGGACATCAACGACACCACAAGTTTGTCATTTTCCTAATTCTTTGGCCAGTTTCAAAAGAAAAAAAAAACATGAATAGATGCAGAAACAGAATAATCATTAGCAATTATGATTAAAAAAAGTATTAATCTAAAAAAAATACAATAGTTACAGGAAGACATTATAACAAATTCATAGATCTTGTTTTCAACTTTCATACTGTGTAGTTTTAGTCTATAACAATCTCTAGATGCAATTCTTACTTTTTTTGTAAGAACTTTTCTAATTGCAAAAAAACATAAATATCAATCAACTACAGCATCATTTCTCTCAGGGTGACAGAAAATTGGTCAGGGTGACAGAAAATGACAAATAAACCACACAAAAAAAAGGTTGAAAGCATTTTTGGAATCCTGTAATTTGCTCGGTATTATTTATTACCACAACGATTAAAAATAACACAGACAAAAATAATGGAGATTTGGTAATGCTACAGGAAGAAACTAGACAAGTGTAAAATTATAAGACAATAACAAAAAGTAGTCGGCCATTTCAAACTCTGTTTCAAAGTAAAAGTTCGTACCTCAAGACAAGAGCAAAAAAACGTCAAAATTTTATAATAAAAAAACAATAGAACCATAATAGAAGAACCTACCTAGCAGCCTAAGAACCATAAATGAATAACTTACTCTGTAGATGTAGTTGTAGCCTCATCATACACTTCAGTTATTGCCTCATTATACAATTCATTAGCCAATCAGCCATTAGTACATACTCAATGTCGTCATCACACACAATGGAAATCGTTCTGGATGGATTCTTCACTTGTTCCAGCCTCTCAATAATCTCCATAGAAATTTAAATTTATACCAATCCAATAAAACTCTTTCAAGTGTTCAACCATTAGTCCTTAAGCAAGGAATGTAGATTTTCTTTAGCTCTGAGTACTACAACTTTCAACTCTGCTCTATACAGGAACCCATAATTTTCATCTTTCGGATTGTACAACATTTCATCTATGAAGAAAACGCGGATTAGTAGGTAATATTTATGACAAATGAACAAATAGTATCAAAATCACACTTTGGACTTACACACAAATCTGCCATTGTGGTAGCTTTGTTTTGTCCAGACAAAGGAGATAATTAACATAGATATAGATGATGTAGATTTAAAATTCACAACAAAGTAGTGTTCCAAAGGGTAAAACGGTCGTATACAATTATGATGAACATAGCAGAACAAGTTCAACCGGCTTAGAAATATGCTACTTATGAATGATTTAAAAATAACCAAGAACTAATACATCTTCCTTAAAAGCAAAAATCTTACATTTTCCTATAAGTGTATAAATGCGGTCTGCATCCTTGCCAATGAATGTCCAAAATCTGAAACACTACGGAGACTATGACGGTAAGTACATTTATTATTGCATCAAATCATCAAATCTGTATTAACAATTCAATTTTGAAAGTTTAGCCCTATGAACCAAGTTAAGTGGACTACTAGCCTTTCTTCCAAAATCAATGAGCCCAACGGCATTAGAAAATCTCATGTCATGAAAATGTAAAACAAAATAACCATAATAAAAGATGTATTGAAGTGCACACACAAGCTGTTCCCCATAATGTTTTCCATACATGAATGAGGAAATTAAGTAATCAGAAGAAGTTTTCAATGGAAGCAGGCTACTAAGCAGTAAAGGGCATAGGCGAACAAATACATAAATCAGAGCAAAACTAGTGACAGACTAGATCTAGATCTCGATCGAAAACAACCTAGAAGAAATTAGTATAAACAACATCAAATTTCTCGATGGAAGAACACAATTGAATGTAAATTCATCTAATAAGGGTAAAATAGGAACAAAATGTCACCTGAATTTGCTTTCCTCGCTCAATCCGTGCCAAAATTTTGAGTTTTGTGCTTCTCCGTTGCTTTACCGCTCAGGTGAAGCTGATGAAGTTGCCCTAGCGTACATAACAGCTGCTCGTCTTGCGAATTTCTTTTGCAATCGAGAGTGAAAGCGATGGAGGAAGAAAGTGATGGAGATCTCAATCGAAGAAAAGAAAAGACTAGGGCATTGATTTTTGTTTTGACGAAAAGTAAATGGATGGAGATGAAAAAATGGTTTAGCGCGTATCTTTAATTTTATCTGGGAAATTTTGGAAATGGAGGGAATGAAAAATCAGTCAAAACACGTATTCAAACATTGACGGCATGCCTCTTACACGCTGCCAATACAAAATACTGTTCATAGCGTGCACGTTCAAGCCATGAAAAATATATCAACAGCGTGTTGTTTGCACACGCTGCAATTGATTAATATTAGCAGCGTAATATGACGGGCAAGCCGTGAAAAGTGGCATTCGCGACGTGGTTTTAATGAATGCTGCCAATACAACGCTGCTAAAAGTAGAATTTCTTGTAGTGGGTGTAAACCCTCGTTTTGAGTGAACTCTAATACAATTATATACAAAAAGTTGTAAACCCCCGTTTTGTCTAAACTCTACTACAATTATATAACAAAAGTTATAAACCCTCGTTTTGAGTAAACTATACTACAATTATATACAAAAATTTGTAAACACTCGTTTTGAGTAAACTCTATTACAATTATATACAAAAGGTTGTAAACCCCGTTTTGAATAAACTCTACTACAATTATATACAAAAAGTTGTAAACCCCCATTTTGAGTAACTCTAATACAATTTAATAAGTTATAAACCCTCATTTTAAGTAAACTCTACAAAAATTATATACAAAAAGTTGTAACCCCAGTTTTGATTAACTCTACAATACATCTATATACAAAAAGTTGTAAACCCCCGTTATAAGTTACCTCTACTACAATTATATACATAAAGTTGTAAACCCCCGTTTTGAGTAAACTCTACTGTCTAATTATATAAAAAAAGTTGTAAACCCTCATTTTGAGTAAACTCTACTACAATTATATACAAAAAGGTATAAACCCTCGTTTTGATTAAACTCTAGTACAATTATATACAAAAAGTTGTAAATCCCCATTTTGAGTAAACTCTACTACAATTGTATACAAAATGTTGTAAACCCCCGTTTTGAGTAAACTATACTACAATTATATACAAAAAGTTGTAAACCCCAGGTTTGTTTAACTCAACTATACATCTACATACAAAAAGTTGTAAACACATGTTATAAGTAACCTCTACTACAATTATATACATAAAGTTGTAAACCCCCGTTTTGAGTAAACTATACTGTCTAATTATATAAAAAAAGTTGTAACCCCCGTTTTGAGTAAACTCTACTACAATTATATACAAAAAGGTATAAACCCTCGTTGGAGTAAACTCTAGTACAATTATATACAAAAAGTTGTAAACCCCCGTTTTGAGTAAACTCTACTACAATAATATACCAAAAGTTGTAAACCCCCGTTTTGAGTAAACTCTTACAATTATACACTAAAAGTTGTAAACCCTCGTTTTGAGTAAACTCTAATACAATTATATACAAAAGGTTGTTTACCCCCGTTTTGAGTAAATTCTAATACAATCATCTACAAAAAGTTATAAACCTTCATTTTGAGTAAACTCTACTTCAATTATATACAAAAAGTTGTAAACCCCCGTTTTGAGTAAACTCCACTGTATAATTATTTACAAAAAGTTGTAAACCCACCGTTTTGAGTAAACTCTACTACAATTATATACAAAAAGTTGTAAAACCTTGTTTTCAGTAAACTCTAACATAATTATAGACAAAAGGTTGTAAACCCCCGTTTTGAAGACAACTATACTACAATTATATACAAAAAGTTGTAAACCCACGTTTTGGGTATGCTCGACTACAATTATATACAAAAAGTTATACACCTCCGTTTTGAGTAAACTCTACTAGGATTATATACAAAAAGTTGTAAGCCCCCGTTTTGGGTATACTTTAACACAATTGTATACAAAAAGTTATAAACCTCGTTTTGAGTAAACTCTACTACAATTATATACAAAAAGTTGTAAACTCCCGTTTTGAGTAAATTCTACTCCAATTATGTACAAAAAGTTGTAAACCCTCATTTTGAGTAAACTCTAATACAATTATATACAAAAGGTTGTAAACCCCCGTTTTGAATAAACTCTACTACAATTATATACAAAACATTGTGAACCCCCATTTTGTGTAAACTCTACTACAACTATATACAAAAGTTATACACCTCCGTTTTGCGTAAACTGTACTATAATTATATACAAAAAGTTGTAAAACCCCATTTTGAGTACACTCTAATACTATTATATACACAAAGTTATAAATCCCTGTTTTGAGTAAACTCTACTATAATATTATTATACAAAACTTATAAACCCCCGTTTTTAGTAAACTCTACTATAATATTATACAAAAAGTTATAAACCCCCGTTTTGAGTAAACTCTACTACAATTATATACAAAAAGTTGTAAACCCACGTTTTGAGTAAACTCTACTACAATTATATACAAAAAATTGTAAACCCCTTGAGTAAACTTCACTACAATTATATACAAAAGTTATACACCTCCGTTTTGAGTAAACTCTACTACAATTTTATAATGTTAAAAACCCCGCTTTGAGTAAATTATAATACAAGCATACACAAAAAGATATAAACCCTTGTTTTGAGTAAACTCTACAACAATTACGCACAAAAAGTTGTAAACCCCCATTTTGAGTAAACTTTAATACAATTTAAAACAAAAAGTTATAAACCCCTATTTTGAGTAAACTCTACTACAATTATATACATAAAGTTGTAAGCCCTAGTTTTGAGTAAACTCTACTATAATATTATACAAAAAAGTTGTAAACCCCCGTTTGGAGTAAACTCTACTATACATCAATATACAAAAAGTTGTAAAACCCCGTTCTAAGTAACCTCTACTACAATTATATACAAAAAGTTGTAAACCCCCGTTTTGAGTACACTCCGCTGTATAATTATATACAAAAAGTTGTAAACCCACCGTTTTGAGTAAAATCTACTACAATTATGTACAAAAAGTTGTAAACCCTCATTTTGAGTAAACTCTACTACAACTATATACAAAAACTGGTACACCACCGTTTTGTGTAAACTCTATATAATTATATACCAAAAGTTGTAACCCCCTTTTTGAGTAAACTTTAATACAATTATATACAAAAAGTTATATACCCACGTTTTGAGTAATCTCTACTACAATTATATACAAAATGGTGTAAACCCCAGTTTTGAGTAAACTCTACTATAATATTATACAAAAAAATTGTAAACCCCCGTTTTGAGTAAACTCTACTATACATCTATATACAAAAAGTTGTAAACCTCCTTTCTAAGTAACCTCTACTACAATTATATACAAAAAGTTGTAAACCCCCGTTTTGAGTAAACTCCACTGTATAATTATATAGAAAAAGTTAAAAACCCACCGTTTTGAGTAAACTCTACTACAATTATATACAAAAAGTTGTAAACCCTCGTTTTGAGTAAACTATAACATAATTATATACAAAAGGTTGTAAACCCCATTTTTGAGTAAACTTTACTACTATTATATAAAAAAGTTGTAAACCCCCGTTTTGGGTACGCTCGACTACAATTATATACAAAAAGTTATACACCTCCGTTTGGAGTAAAATCTACTAGTATTATATACAAAAAGTTGTAAGCCCCTGATTTGTGTTTACATTAACACAATTATATACAAAAAGTTATAAACCCTCGTTTTGAGTAAACTCTACTACAATTATATACAAAAAGTTGTAAACCCCCGTTTTGAGTAAAATCTACTACAATTATGTACAAAAAGTTGTAAACCCTCATTTTGAGTAAACTCTAATACAATTATATACAAAAGGTTGTAAACCCCGTTTTGTGTAAACTCTACTACAATTATATTCAAAACGTTGTAAACCCCCATTTTGGGTAAACTCTACTACAACTATATACAAAAAGTTATACACCACCGTTTTTCATAAACTATACTATAATTATATACAAAAAGTTGTAAACCCTCTTTTTGAGTAAACTTTAATACAATTATATACAAAAAGTTATAAACCCTCGTATTGAGTAATCTCTACTACAATTATATACAAAAAGTTGTAAACCCCAGTTTTGAGTAAACTCTACTACAATATTATATAAAAAGTTATAAACCCCCATTTTGAGTAAACTCTACAATAATATTATACAAAAAGTTATGAACCCTCGTCTTGAGTGAACTCTTATATACAAAAAGTTGTAAACCCTCATTTTGAGTAAACCCTAATACAATTATTTACTAAAGGTTGTAAACCCAAATTTTGAATAAACTCTACTACAATTATATACAAAACGTTGTAAACCCCCGTCTTGGGTAAACTCTACTACAACTATATACAAAAAGTTATACACCTCCGTTTTGCATAAACTCTACTATAATTATATACAAAAAGTTGTAAACCCCCGGTTTGAGTAAACTCTAACACAATTATCTACAAAAAGTTATAAACCCTCGTTTTGAGTAATCTCTACTACAATTATATACAAAAATTTGTAAACCCCAGTTTTGAGTAAACTCTACTATAATATTATACAAATTATACAAAAGTTATAAACCCTACTTTAATGATTGTACAAAAATTTATAAAGTAAACTACTCTACTATAATATTTTACAAAAAGTTATGAACCCCGGTCTTGAGTGAACTCTACGACAATTATATACAAAAAGTTGTAAACCCTCATTTTGAGTAAACTCTAATACAATTATATACAAAAGGTTGTAAACACTGATTTTGAGTAAACTCTACTACAATTATATACAAATCATTGTAAACACCCGTTTTGGGTAAACTCTACTACAACCATATACAAAAAGTTATACACCTCCATTTTGCGTAAACTCTACTACCCGTTTTGAGTAAACTCTAATACAATTATATACAAAAATTTATAAACCCTCGTTTTGAGTAATCTCTACTACAATTATATACAAAAAGTTATAAACCCCCATTTTGAGTAAACTCTACTATAATATTATACAAAAAGTTATAAACCCCCGTTTTGAGAAAACTCTACTACAATTATATACAAAAAGTTGTAAACCCACGTTTTGAGTAAACTCTACTACAATTATTTACAAAAAGTTGCAAACACCCGTTTTGAGTAAACTTTACTACAATTATATACAAAAAGTTATACACCGTGTTTTGAGTAAACTCTACTACAATTTAATACAAAAGGTTATAAACCCCGCTTTGAGTAAATTCTAATACATTCATATACAAAAGTTTATAAACCCTCATTTTGAGTAAACTCTACTACAATTATTTACAAAAAGTTGTAAACCCCCATTTTGAGTAAACTCTAATACAATTTAATACAAAATGTTATAAACCCTCGTTTTGAGTAAACTCTACTACAATTATATACAAAAAGTTGTAAGCCCCAGTTTTGAGTAAACTCTACTATAATATTATACACAAAAGTTGTTAACCCCCATTTTGAGTAAACTCTACTATACAACTATGTACAAAAAGTTGTAAACCCCCGTTTTGAGTAAACTCCACTGTATAATTATATACAAAAAGTTGTAAACTCTACTACAATTATATACAAAAAGTTGTTAACCCCCGTTTTGGGTAAACTCTACTGTATAACTATATACAAAAATCTGTAAACCCCTATTTTGAGTAAACTCTACTGCAATTATATACAAAAAGTTTTAAACCCTCGTTTTGAGTAAACTCTAACATAATTATATACAAAAGGTTGTAAACCCCCGTTTTGAGTAACCTCTTTTACAATTATATACAAAAAGTTGTAAACCCCCATTTCGGGTATGCTCGACTACAATTATATACAAAAAGTTATACACCTCCGTTTTGAGTAAACTCTACTAAGATTATATACAAAAAGTTGTAAGCCCCGTTTTTGTGTATACTTTAACACAATTATATACAAAAAGTTATAAACCCTCATTTTGAGTAAACTCTACTACAATTATAAACAAAAAGTTGTAAACCCCCGTTTTGAGTAAATTCTACTACAATTATGTACAAAAAGTTGAAAACCCTCATTTTCAGTAAACTCTAATACAATTATATACAAAAGGCTATAAACCCCCATTTTGAGTAAACTCTACTACAATTATATACAAAACGTTGTAAACCCCCATTTTGGGTAAACTCTACTATAATCATATACAAAAAGTTATACACCTCCGGTTTGCGTAAACACTACTATAATTATATACAAATAGTTGTAAACCCCCGTTTTGAGTAAACTTTAATACAATTATATACAAAAAGTTATAAACCCTCGGTTTGAGTAATCTCTACTACAATTATATACAAAAAGTTGTAAACCCCAGTTTTGAGTAAACTCTACTATAATAATATTATACAAAAAGTTATAAACCCCCGTTTTGAGTAAACTTTACTATAATATTATACAAAAAGTTATAAACCCCCGTCTTGAGTGAACTCTACGGCATTTATATACAAAATGTTGTAACCCCTCATTTTGAGTAAACTCTAATACAATTATATACAAAAGGTTGTAAACACCCGTTTTGAGTAAAATCTACTACAATTATATACCAAACGTTGTAAACCCCCATTTTGGGTAAACTCTACTACAACTATATACAAAAAGTTATACACCTCCGTTTTGCGTAAACTCTATTATAATTATATACAAAAAGTTGTAAACCCTCGTTTTGAGTAACCTCTAATACAGTTATATACAAAAAGTTAAAACCTTCATTTTGAGTAATATCTACTACAATTATATACAAAAAGTTGTAAACCCCAGTTTTGAGTATACTCTACTATAATATTATACAAATAGTTATAAACGCCCGTTTTGAGTAAACTCAACCATAATATTATACAAAAAGTTATAAACCCCCGTTTTGAGTAAACTCTACTACAATTATATACAAAAAGTTGTAAACCCAAGTTTTGAGTAAACTCTACTACAATTATATACAAAAAGTGATATGGGTTTGGATCTAGATTTGAGGCACCAATGAAGAACACAAGAACAAATGAGCAAAGCTTGTTCTTCCTAAGGAATCAGCACCTTAGAAAATCCCAAGTTTGAGAACATCACAACAAAGGAATGCTCAATCCTTTGATAGATTCTCCAAGTTAAACACTACCTAATCAGCAAGGTAAATGTAAAACTCTCAAATAACATTTATAAATTTCACTCAAATATTGTCTAACTTGTTCAAGTACAAAATGTATGCTAATCTATAGGCTCCATATCTATGAAAACAATGATGCAAACTCAATGTGGGACTCAAACATACACCACACGCCTAGAATATAAGAGAAATGGGCTTTGGGCTGGTTTTAGCAACTAATAATAGAATATCTTGGGTTTTGGGTTTCTCAAAAATTAAGATGAAAAAGGTTTTGGATTTTGGGCTGGGTTTAAAAGTTGGTGATAATGGTTTGGGCTCTTGGATCTTTTCATAAGATGTTGGATAAAAGGTTTTGGGCTTTGTTTCCACTTAAAACCCAAAGGAAAATAGTTTTTGTTGGACTGGGCTTTTGTAGCTAAGAATGGAAAGTAATACTAAAAGTAGCCCAAAAATAGAAATAGTTCCCCATTTGGCCCATTAACCCCAATTACAAGATAAATAGGATAAAATGGCCAAGTCTTCCTTCTTTATGAACCCAACGTGTTCTTTGAAAGTTGCCAAAAGTAGATTCTTCAAAGCTTCTTCAAACTTCCTCTTTTGTGCTCTCGTGACTGGACCATCTCTAAGCATAAGTGGATCTGCGTTTGGACAACCATTATCTACGCGTGGTGATGGTCCTTTTCAAGTGCTTGAGAGGATAAACAACAATTCCTACAAGCTTGACATCCCTCAAGATTGGAATATTTCACCTATATTCAATGTTGCTGATATGTCGCCTTATTACACCTCTTTTGATCTGAGGACAGATCCTCTCCAACCGGGAGGGAATGATATTAATCAAGGTGGTGCTCCAAACGTAGATAATGGTGGTCCAAACACAGATCCACTTATGCTTAGAGAAGGTCCAGTCACAAGAGCACAAAAGAGGAAGTTCGAGGAAGCTTTGAAGAATCTACTTTTGGCAACTTTCAAAGAACACGTTGGGTTCATAAAGAAGGAAGACTTGGCCATTTTATCCTATTTATCTTGTAATTGGGATTAATGGGCCAAATGGGGAACTATTTCTATTATTGGGCTACTTTTAGTATTACTTTCCATCCTTAGCTACAAAAGCCCAGTCCAACCAAAAACTATTTTCCTTTGGGTTTTAAGTGGAACCAAAGCCCAAAACCTTTTATCCAACATCTTATGAAAAGATCCAAGATCCCAAACCATTACCACCAACTTTTAAACCCAGCCCAAAATCCAAAATCTTTTTTGTCTTATTTTTGAGAAACCCCAAACCTAAGATATTCTATTATTAGTTGCTTATCCTATTTATCTTGTAATTGGGGTTAATGGGCCAAATGGGGAACTATTTCTATTATTGGGATACTTTTAGTATTACTTTCCATTCTTAGCTTCAAAAGCCCAGTCCAACCAAAAACTATTTTCTTTACCTGATTATTCTGTACATGATGGTTTTCTTTACAAGGGTGATAAGTTGTGTATTCCCCGTTCCTCCATGCGTGTGTTATTCTTGAGGGAGTCACACGGGGGTGGTTTAATGGGACACTTTGGGGCATATAAGACTTTGGACATGTTGAGAACACATTTCTATTGGCCACGTATGAAATTTGATGTAATTAAATTTTGTGCCTCTTGTCTTGTGTGTAAGCATGCTAAGTCACGTTTACAGCCCCATGGATTGTACACTCCCCTACCTATTCCTACATCTCTTTGGACCGACATTTCTATGAACTTTGTGTTAGGGTTGCTTCGGTCTTGGAATGGTAAAGATTCGGTGTTTGATACCTCAATCCCTAAGCTCTGATACCAATTGATATGGGTTTGGATTTAGATTAGAGGCACCAATGAAGAACACAAGAACAAATGAGCAAAGCTTGTTCTTCCTAAGGAATCAACACCTTAGAAAATCCTAAGTTTGAGAACATCACAACAAAGGAATGCTCAATCCTTTGATAGATTCTCCAAGTTAAACACTACCTAATCAGCAAGGTAAATGTAAAACTCTCAAATAACATTTATAAATTTCACTCAAATATTTTCTAACTTGTTCAAGTATAAAACGTATGCATTATATAGGCTCCATATCTATTAAAACAAGGATGCCAACTCAATGTGGGACTCAAACATACACCACACGCCTAGAATATAAGAGAAATGGGCTTTGGGCTGGTCTTAGCAACTAATAATAGAATATCTTGGGTTTTGGGTTTCTCAAATATAAGATCAAAAAGGTTTTGAATTTTGGGCTGGGTTTAAAAGTTGGTGGTAATGGTATGGGCTCTTGGATCTTTTCATAAGATGTTGGTTAAAAGGTTTTGGGCTTTGGTTCCACTTAAAACCCAAAGGAAAATAGTTTTTGGTTGGACTGGACTTTTGTAGCTAAGAATGGAAAGTAATACTAAAAGTAGCCCAATAAAAGAAATAGTTCCCCATTTGGCCCATTAACCCCAATTACAAGATAAAGAGGATAAAATTGGCCAAGTCTTCCGTCTTTATGAACCCAGTGTGTTCTTTGAAAGTTGCCCAAAGTAGATTCTTCAATGCTTCCTCGAACTTCCTCTTTTGTGCTCTCATGACTGGACCATCTCTAACCATAAGTGGATGTGCGTTTGGACCTCAATTATCTACGTTTGGAGCACTACCATGATTCGTATCAAAAAGTTGTAAACCCCCATTTTGAGTAAACTTTACTACAATTATATACAAAAAGTTATACACCTCCATTTTGAGTAAACTCTACAACAATTTTATACAAAAGGTTATAAACCCCGCATTGAGTAAATTCTAATACAATCATATACAAAAAGTTATAAACCCTCGTTTTGAGTAAACTCTAATACAATTTAATACAAAAAGTTATAAACCCACGTTTTGAGTAAACTCTACTACAATTATATACAAAAAGTTGTAAGCCCCAGTTTTGTGTAAACTCTACTATAATATTATAAAAAAAAGTTGTAAACCCCCGTTTTGAGAAAACTCTACTATACATCTATTTACAAAAAGTTGTAAACCCCTGTTCTAAGTAACCTCTACTACAATTATATATACAAAAAGTTATAAACCCCCGTTTTGAGTAAACTACATAGTATAATTATATACAAAAAGTTGTAAAACCCACCGTTTTGATTAAACTCTACTACAATTATATACAAAAAGTTGTAAACCCTCGTTTTGAGTAAACTCTAACTTAATTACATACAAAAGGTCGTAAACCCCCATTTTGAGTAAACTCTACTACAATTATATACAAAAAGTTGTAAACCCTCGTTTTAGGTATGCTCGACTACAATTATATACAAAAGTTATACACCTCCGTTTTGAGTAAACTCTACTATGCTTATATACAAAAAGTTGTAAGACCCCGTTTTGTGTATACTTTAACACAATTATATACAAAAAGTTATAAACCCTCGTTTTGAGTAAACTCTACTACAATTATATACAAAAAGTTGTAAACCCACGTTTTGAGTAAATTCTACTACAATTATGTACAAAAAGTTGTAAACCCTCATTTTGAGTAAACTCTAATACAATTATATACAAAAGGTTGTAAACCCCTGTTTTGAGTAAACTCTACTACAATTATATACAAAACGTTGTAAACCCCCGTTTTGGGTAAACTCTACTACAACTATAAACAAAAAGTTAAACACCTCCGTTTTGCGTAAACTCTACTATAATTATTTACAAAAAGTTGGACACCCCTGTTTTGAGTAAACTCTAATAAAATTATATAGAAAAAGTTATAAACCATCATTTTGAGTAATCTCTACTACAATTATATACAAAAAGTTGTAAACCCCAGTTTGAGTAAACTCTACTATAATATTATACAAAAAGTTATAAACCCCCGTTTTGAGTAAACTCTACTATAATATTATACAAAGTTATAAACCCACGTTTTGAGTAAACTCTACTACAATTATATAAAAAAGTTGTAAACCCGCGTTTTGAGTAAACTCTACTACAATTATATAAAAAAGTTGTAAACCCACATTTTGAGTAAACTCTACTACAATTATATACAAAAAGTTGTAAACCCCCGTTTTGAGTAAACTCTACTACAACTATATACAAAAAGTTATACACCTCTATTTTGAGTAAACTCTAGTACAATTATATACAAAAAGTTGTAAACCCCGTTTTGAGTAAACTCTACTACAATTATATACAAAAAGTTAGACACCTCCGTTTTGAGTAAACTCTAGTACAATTATATACAAAAAGTTGTAAACCCACTTTATGAGTAAACTCTACTACAATTATATACCAAAATTTGCAAACCCCCGTTTTGAGTAAACTCTACTACAATTATATTCAAAAAGTTGTACACTTCCGTTTTGAGTAAACTTTACTACAATTATATACAAAAAGTTATAAACCCTCATTTTGATTAAACTCTAATACAATTATATACAAAAGGTTGTAAACCCCTGTTTTGAGTAAACTCTACTACAATTATATACAAAACGTTGTAAACCCCCGTTTTGGGTAAACTCTACTACAACTATAAAAAAAATTTAAACACCTCCGTTTTGGGTAAACTCTACTATAATTATTTACAAAAAGTTGTAAACCTTTGTTTTGAGTAAACTCTAATAAAATTATATACAAAAAGTTATAAACCCTCGTTTTGAATAATCTCTACTACAATTATATACAAAAAGTTGTAAACCCCAGTTTTGAGTAAACTCTACTATAATATTATATAAAAAGTTATAAACCCCCATTTTGAGTAAACTCTACTATAATATTATACAAAAGTTATAAACCCACTTTTTGAGTAAACTCTACTACAATTATATAAAAAAGTTGTAAACCCCTCTTTTGAGTATACTCTACTACAATTATATACAATAAGTTTTAAACCCTCGTTTTGAGTAAACTCTAATACAATTATATACAAAACGTTGTAAACCCCCGTTTTGAGTAAACTCTACTACAATTACATACAAAAAGTTATACACCTCTGTTTTGAGGAAACTCTAGTACAATTATATACAAAAAGTTGTAAACCCCGCTTTGATAAACTTACACAATTACAAAAAGTTATACACCTCTGTTTTGAGTATACTCTAGTACAATTATATACAAAAAGTTGTAAACCCCCATTATGAGTAAACTCTACTACAATTATATACAAAAATTTGCAAACCCCCGTTTTGAGTAAACTTTACTACAATTATATTCAAAAAGTTGTACACTTCCGTTTTGAGTAAACTTTACTACAATTATATACAAAAAGTTATAAACCCTCATTTTGAGTAAACTCTACTACAGTTATATACAAAAAGTTGTAAGCCCCAGTTTTGAGTAAACTCTACTATAATATTATACAAAAAAAGTTGTAAACCCCCGTTTTGAGTAAACTCTACTATACATCTATATACAAAAAGTTGTAAACCCCCGTTCTAAGTAACCTCTACTACAATTATATTAAAAAAAAGTTGTAAACCCCCGTATTGAGTAAACTCTACTGTATAATTATATACACAAAGTTGTAAACCCCTATTTTTAGTAAACTCTACTACAATTATATACAAAAAGTTGTAAACCCCCGTTTTGAGTAAACTCAACTGTATAATTATATACCAAAAGTTGTAAACCCACTGTTTTGAGTAAACTCTACTACAATTATATACAAAAAGTTGTAAACCCTCATTTTGAGTAAACTCTAACAAAATTATATACAAAAGGTTGTAACCCCCATTTTGAGTAAACTCTACAAAATTATATACAAAAAGTTGTTAACCCCCGTTTTGAGTAAGCTCTACTACAATTATATAAAAAAAGTTATACACCCCCGTTTTGAGTAAACTCTACTACGATTATATACAAAAAGTTGTAAACCCTCGTTTTGAGTAAACTCCAAGACAATAAAGACAAAAATTTATAAGCCCATGTTTTGAGTAAACTCTACTACAATTATGTACAAAAAGTTGTAAACTCCCATTTTGGGTAAACTCTACTATATAATTATATACAAAAATTTGTAAACCCCCGTTTTGAGTAAGCTCTACTACAATTATGTACAAAAAGTGGTAAACCCTCATTTTGAGTAAACTCTAATACAATTATATACAACAGGTTGTAAACCCCCGTTATGAGTAAACTTTACAACAATTATATACCAAAAGTTGTAAACCCCATTTTTAGTAAACTCTACAACCACATACAAAAAGTTATACTCCTTTGTTTTGTGTAAATTCTAAGACAATTATATACAAAAAGTTATAAACCATCGTTTTGAGTAAACTCTACTACAATTATATACAAAAAGTTGTAAACCCCAGTTTTGAGTAAACTCTACTATAATATTATACAATAAAAGTTGTAAACCCCCGTTTTAAGTAAACTCTACTATACATCTATATACAAAAATTTGTAAACCCCAGTTATTAGTAACCTTTACTACAATTATATTCAAAAAGTTGTAAACCCGAGTTTTGAGTAAACTCTACTATAATATTATACAAAAAAAAAGTTGTAAACCCCCGTTTTGAGTAAATTGTACTATACATCTATATACAAAATTTGAAAACCCGCGTTATAAGTATCCTCTACTACAATTATATACAAAAAGTTGTAAACCCCTGTTTTGAGTAAACTCTACTGTATAATTATATACAAAAAGTTGTAAACCCTCGTTTTGAGTAAACTCTACTACAATTATATACAAAAAGTTGTAAACCCCTGTTTTGAGTAAAATCTACTATAAAATTGTATACCAAAAGTTGTAAACCCACCGTTTTGAGTAAACTCTACTACAATTATATAAAAAAGTTATAAACCCTCATTTTGAGTAAACTCTAACACAATTATATACAAAAGAATATAAACCCCCATTTTGAGTAAACTCAACTACAATTATATACAAAAAGTTGAAAACCCCCGTTTTGAAGCTCTACTACAATTATATACGAAAAGTTATACACCTCCGTTTTGAGTAAACTCTACTACGATTATATACAACAACCTTTATTTTGAGTAAACTCTAAGACAATTATATACAAAAAGTTATAAGCCCTCATTTTGAATAAACTCTACTACAATTATATACCAAAAGTTGTAAACCCCCGTTTTGAGTAAACTCTACTGTATAATTATATACAAAAAGTTGTAAACCCCCATTTTGAGTAAACTCTACTACAATATTGTATAAAAAGTTGAAAACTCTCATTTTGAGTAAACTCTAATACAATTATATACAAAAGGTTGTAAACCCCATTTTGAGTAAACTTTACTACAATTATATACAAAAAGTTGTAAACCCCCGTTTGGAGTAAACTCTACTACAACTATATAAAAAAAGTTATACACCTCCGTTTTGAGTAAACTCTACTATATTTATATACAAAAAGTGGTAAACCCCTGTTTTGAGTAAACTCTAATACAATTATATACAAAAAAAGTTATAAACCCTCGTTTTGAGTAAACTCTACTACAATTATATACAAAAAGTTGTAAACCCCAGTTTTGAGTTAACTCTACCATAATATTATACAAAAAAGATTTAAACCCCTCTTTTGAGTAAACTCTACTATACATCTATATACAAAAAGTTGTAAACCCCAGTTATAAGTAACCTCTACTACAATTATATTCAAAAAGTTGTAAACCCCAGTTTTGAGAAAACTCTACTATAATATTATACAAAAAAAGTTATAAACCCCGTTATCTATATACAAAAAGTTGTAAACCCCCGTTGTAAGTAACCTCTACTACAATATATACAAAAATTTGTGAACCCTCATTTTTAGTAAACTATAACACAATTATATACAGAAGGTTGTAAACCCCCGTTTTGAGTAAACTCTACTACAATTTTATACAAAATCTTGTAAACCCCCGTTTTGAGTAAGCTCTACTACAATTATATACAAAAAGTTATACACCTCTATTTTGAGTAAACTCTACTACGATAATATACAAAAAAATTGTAAACCCTCATTTTGAGTAAACTATAATACAATTATAGACAAAAGGTTCTAAACAACCATTTTGTGTAAACTCTACTACAATTATATACAAAAAGTTGTAAACCCCAGTTTTGAGCAAACTCTACTACAATTATATACCAAAAATTGTATACCCTCATTTTGAGTAAACTCTATTACAATTATATACAAAATATTGTATACCCCCATTTTGAGTATACTCTACTGCAATTATATACAAAAAGTTGTAAACCTCCGTTTTGAGTAAACTCTACTACAATTATATATAAAAAGTTCAAAACCCCGTTTGAGTAAACTCTAATACAATTATATACAAAAAGTTATAAACCCTCGTTTTGAATAAACTCTACTCCAGTTATATACAAAAATTTGTAAACCCCTAGTTTTGAGTAACTCTACTATAATATTATACAAAAAAAAAGTTGTAAACCCCCGTTTTGAGTAAACTCTACTATACATATATATACAAAAAATTGTAAACCCCCGTTATAAGTAACCTCTCCTACAATTAGATACAAAAAGTTGTAAGCCCTCGTTTTGAGTAAACTAAACAACAAATATATACAAAAAGTTGTAAACCTTCATTTTGAGTGAACTATAATACAATTATATACAAAAGGTTGTAAACCCCCGTTTTCAGTAAACTCTACTACAATTATATACAAAAATTAGTAAACCCTCGTTTTGAGTAAACTCTAATACAATTATATACAAAAGGTTGTAAACCCCCGTTTTGAGTAAATTCTAATACAATCATATACAAAAACTTATAAACCCTCGTTTTGAGTAAACTCTACAACAATTATATACAAAAAGTTGTTAACCCCCTTTTTGAGTAAACTCTACTCTATAATTATATACAAAAATCTGTAAACCCCTGTTTTGAGTAAACTCTACTACAATTATATACAAAAAGTTGTAAACCCTCGTTTTGAGTAAACTCTAATAATACAATTATATACAATAGGTTGTAAAGCCCCGTTTTGAATAAACTCTACTATAATTATGCAAAAAATTGTAAACACCGTTTTCAGTAAACTCTACTACAATTATATACATAAAGTTACACACCTCCGTTTTGAGTAAACTCTACTACATTCATATACAAAAAGTTGTAAACCCCCGTTCTGAGTAAACTCTAATACAATTTAATTCAAAATGTTATAAACCCTCATTTTGAGTAAACTCTACTACAATTGTATGCAAAAAGTTGTAAACCCAAGTTTTGAGTAAACTCTATTATAATATTATACAAAAAAATTCGTAAACCCTCCTTCTGAGTAAACTCTACTGTACATCTATATACAAAAAGTTGTAAACCCCCATTATCAGTAACCTCTGCTACAATTATATTCAAAAAGTTGTATACCCCCGGTTTGAGTAAACTCTTATGTATAACTATATAAAAAAAAGTTGTAAACCTCCGTTTTGAGTAAACTCTACTACAACTATATACAAAAAGTTGTAAACCACCATTCCGCGTAAGCTCTACTACAATTATATACAAAAAATACACCTCGTTTTTGAGTAAACTCTACTACGATTATATACAAAAAGTTTTAAACCCCCGTTTTGAGTAAACTCTAAGACAATTATATAAAAAAAGTTGTAAACCCGCGTTTTGAGTAAACTCTACTCCAATTATGTACAAAAAGTTGTAAACCTTCATTTTTAGTAAATTCTAATACAATTATATACAAAAGGTAGTAAAACCCCATTTTGAGTAAATTTTACTACAATTATATACAAAAAGTTGTAAACCCCCCATTTGAGAAAACTCTACTGCAACTATATACAAAAAGATATACACCTCCGTTTTGAGTAAACTCTACTATAATTATATATAAAAAGTTGTAAACACCCGTTTTGAGTAAACACTAACATAATTATATACAAAAAGTTGTAAACCCTCGTTTAGAGTAAACTTAATACAATTATATACAAAACGTGGTAAACCCCCATTTTGAATAAACTCTACTCCAATTATATACAAAAAGTTGTAAACCCCCATTTTGAGTAAACTCTAATACAATTTAATACAAAAAGTTATAAACCCTCATTTTGAATAAACCCTACTACAATTATATGAAAAGTTGTAAACCCCAATGCTGAGTAAACTCTTATATACATCTACATACAAAACATTATAAACCCCCGTTATAAGTAACATCGACTACAATTATAAACAAAAAGTTGTAAACCCCCGTTTTGAGTAAACTCTACTGTCGAATTATATACAAAATGTTGTAAACCCCCATTTTGAGTAAACATGACTACAATTATATACCAAAAGGTGTAAACCCTCGTTTTGAGTAAACTCTAATACAATTATATACAAAAAGTTGTAAACCCCCGTTATAAGTAACCTCTAATACAATTATATACATAAAGTTGTAAACCCCTATTTTGATTAAACTCTTTTGTCTAATTATATACAAAAAGTTGTAAACCCCCATTTTGAGTAAACTCTACTACAATTATATACAAAAAGGTATAAACCCACGTTTGGAGTAAACTCTAGTACAATTATATACAAAAAGTTGTAAACCCCCGTTTTGAGTAAACTCTACTACAATTATATACAAAAAGTTGTAAACCCCTCTTTTGAGTAAACTCTACTACAATTATATACAATAAGTTGTAAACCCTCGTTTTGAGTAAACTCTAATACAATTATATACAAAACATTGTAAACCCCCGTTTTGAGTAAATTCTAATACAATCATATACAAGAAGTTATAAACCCTCGTTTAGAGTAAACACTATTACAATAATATACAAAAAATGTAAACCCCCGTTTTGAGTAAACTCCACTATATAATTATGTACAGAAAGTTGTAAACCTACCGTTTTGAGTAAACTCTACTACAATTATATACAAAAAGTTTTAAACCCTCGTTTTGAGTAAACTCTAATATAATTATATACAAAAGGTTGTAAACCCCCGTTTTGAGTACGCTCAACTACAATTAAATACAAAAAGTTATACACCTCCATTTTGAGTAAACTCTACTAGGATTATATACAAAAAGTTGTAAGCCCCCGTTTTGTTTATACTCTAACACAATTATATACAAAAAGTTATAAACCCTCATTTTCAGTAAACTCTACTACAATTATATATAAAAAGTTGTAAAACCCCGTTTTGAGTAAATTCTTCAACAATTGTGTACAAAAAGTTGTAAACCCTCATTTTGAGTAAACTCTAATACAATTATATACAAAAGGTTGTAAACCCCCCATTTTGAAAAAACTCTACTACAATTATATACAAAAAGTTGTAAACCCCCGTTTTGAGTAAACTCTACTACAACTATATACAAAAAGTTATACACCTCCGTTTTGAGTAAACTCTACTACAATTATATACAAAAAGTTGTAAACCCCAGTTTTGAGTAAACTCTAATAAAATTATATGCAAAAGGTTGTAAACCACCGTTTTGAGTAAACTCTACTACAATTATATACAAAATGTTGTAAACCCCCTTTTTGAGTAAACTCTACTACAATTATATACAAAAAGTTATACACTCCATTTTGAGTAAACTCTACTACAATTTTATACAAAAGGTTATATACCCCCGCTTTGAGTAAATTATAATACAATCATATAAAAAAAAATTTAAACCCGCGTTTTGAGTAAACTCTACTACAATTATGTACAAAAAGTTGTAAACCGCCATTTTGAGTAAACTCTAATACAATTTAATACAAAAGTTTATAAACCCTCGTTTTGAGTAAACTCTACTCAATTATATACAAAAAGTTGTAAGCCCCAGTTTTAAGTAAACTCTACTATAATATTATACAAAAAAAGTTGTAAACCCCTGTTTTGAGTAAACTCTAATATACATCTATATACAAAAAGTTGAAAACCCCCGTTATAAGTATCCTCTACTACAATTATATACAAAAAGTTATAAACCCCCGTTTTGAGTAAACTCAACTGTAAAATTATATACCAAAAGTTGTAAACCCACCATGTTGAGTTAACTCTACTACAATTATTCTCAAAAAGTTGTAAACCCTCATTTTGAGTAAACTCTATGATAAGTATTTGGATCTAGATTGAAGGCATCAATGAAGAACACAAGAACAAACGAGCTAGCTTGTTCTTCCTAAGGAATCAGCACCTTACAAATCCCAAGTTTGAGAACATCACAACAAAGGAATGCTCAATCCTTTGATAGATTCTCCAAGTTAAACACTACCTAATCAGCAAGGTAAATGTAAAACTCACTCAAATTTTCAATCACTGAAAATTCATAATATATAAAATTTCACTCATAGTTTGTCCTCAAAGTTCTATTCCCAAAACATGGAAATTACAATGCCTTTTATAGGCTACAATTCTTGTAACTAAAGTGCATAATTAATGACTTGAATTCATGAACCAAAATATGAAAAGACTTATGCATAATTAATGACTAGAATTCATGAACCAAAATATGAAAAGACTTATGCATAATTAATGACTAGAATTCATGAACCAAAATATGAAAAGTCTTTCCTAAAAATACTACAAAAGTGGTGCCCAAGAACAACCATCCATATTCAATGTTTCTTTATGTATCTTGAATGCACCAAATGCAATGTATGTTCTTCAGCAACCTTCTGTATTCGGTCTATATCCAGAGCTTCCATTGTCCAATAAATGCAAACCATATATGCATTTTATAGTCCTAACAAATATATCTACAACTTTCATCAAGGACTTAATTTCATAAGGATAAGTTATAAGGGTCAAAATTGCGAAATACCGCTGCTGCTTTTCAGTTTCCAGAATTGCTGAATCTTCTAAATTCAATGCATCTTGATAATTCCATGCCTTGAATTTATTACCAAAATGGCACCAATAATGTCTTGAATATCAGCCTTTAATTACTAAATAAGACATAAAATATATAATAATAATAATACTCAAAATATTGTATCTTGATTCATATCATTCTCTTCCTCTTCGAAAGGATTCGTCCTCGAATCCACCAGGGCCGAATATGAATGTCTGCCATACACACCGAATAATTCCAACATAGAAACCGTCATCCAACATGAAGAAATGGATGAACAATGCCTCCATCTCTTTCATACATTGTAATCTTCAATCTGATGAAATCAGCAACAACATAATCCAAAGGACAATAATTCACCAAGAAGGGATCAACGGTGTGTGGTGATTGTAATTCCTTGAAGGATTGATCAATTGATCCGGTTGATTCGATTACTTCCACATTTTCAATAAGCTTGATTGCATCAATGTCAATAGATGACACTTTGTCTTCAATTGACTCCTCAAATGACTCTTGGATGTCTTCTAAATCAATTTCTTCCTCCACAAATGGCTCTTAAAAAATATCTATGATTGACCCCTCAAAAATCTCTACTAAGTTTTCCTCCATGCGTTCTGGCTCATTTTCCTCCAATTTCTCTAGAAAATTTGGCCGACTCTCCTCTACCATGCTCTTATCATCATCGCATGTCAACTCTTCCTCTCGAGTAGTAACAATCTCTTCGTTTTTTGCTTCAACCAAGTCTTTTTTTCTTGCGGATTCACGTTTCAAACGAGCTTCCTCGTCGATTCTATGTAGTTCTTTCAAGAAACCAGGGCAATCATAATAATGATGGCCGGTCCTTT
Source organism: Gentiana macrophylla (assembly GCA_026214975.1). Lineage (NCBI taxonomy): Eukaryota > Viridiplantae > Streptophyta > Magnoliopsida > Gentianales > Gentianaceae > Gentiana > Gentiana macrophylla. Next base: position 77,695 of record JAOBSW010000312.1, on the reverse strand, counting down.
TACAATGACCGCAAAAAATAGAAAACGGCTCTTTAGAAGTTTTCTTTACTAAATCTGTACCGCCACGGTTAGATTGAATAGTTACCCCCTTTAACTTATTCTTCATCTCATCCATCATATCAGCAAAACATCGTTCTATTTTTTTCAATTGTCGATCCACCATATCATCAATATTCCGAAAATAGGTATCCATAGGACTCTCCATTACTCAAGATCGAAAATCACCAATAAATAGCACACGTTTTTTAGAACAGGGAATTTCCTATAAGTTTACAAATTTTCAGAAGATTTGGAATCGTCTAAAGCACCTAAATCGAAATCGTATAATGATCTAGTGCTGCAGAATTCTAGAACAGACTGTTTTGTGTTGGGGAGCAGATTTCGAGTTGATACTCTTCGAATTTCGATCTGATGTAAAGAGAGAAAATACAGGTCACAAGGTGATTTAGTTGTGGAAAATTTTTCAGATTGTTTGGAAGTGTAGTAGGCATGAAAGAAGATGAACAATCATGAACTTTTATGTATAATTTTCTAGAAAATTAATAAGAACACAAGCATAGATCACAAGATTCATCACTTAGCATGCAAGATCACATACAATTCGAATGAAGTTTTTTTTTAAGATGAAAAACGAAATGGAAAAGGAAAGAAAAACACAAACAAATGGATGGAAAAAAAAATTTCTTGGCTGCGTTTTTTTAGGTTTTTATTTTATAAAGAAAACGGAAATTGAAAGGCAAGAAAAACAAAAACAAATGGATATTTGATACCTCAATCCCTAGGCTCTGCTACCAATTGATATGGGTTTGGATCTAGATTGAAGGCATCAATGATGAACACAAGAACAAAAGAGCAAGCTTGTTCTTCCTAAGGAATCAGCACCTTAGAAATCCCAAGTTTGAGAACATCACAACAAAGGAATGCTCAATCCTTTGATAGATTCTCCAAGTTAAACACTACCTAATTAGCAAGGTAAATGTAAAACTCAATAAAATTTTCAATCACTGAAAATTCATAATATATAAAATTTTCACTCAAAGTTTGTCTTCAAAGTTCTGTTCCCAAAACATGGAAATTACAATGCCTTTTATAGGCTACAATTCTTGTAACCAAAGTGCATAATTAATGACTAGAATTCATGAACCAAAATATGAAAAGACTTATGCATAATTAATGACTATAATTCAAGAACCAAAATATGAAAAGTCTTTCCTAAAAATACAACAAAAGTGGCACCCAAGAACAGCCATCCAGATTCAATGTATCTTTATGTATCTTCAATGCACCAAATGCAATGTATGTTCTTCAGCAACCTTCTGTATTCGGTCTATATCCAGAGCTTCCGTTGTCCAATTAATTCAAACCATATATGAATTTTATAGTCCTAAAAACTATCTACAACTTTCATCAAGGACATAATTTCATACGGATAAGTTATAAGGGTCAAAATTGCTAAATACAGAAGCTGCGTTTCAGTATCCAGAATTGCTGAATCTTCTAAGTTCAATGCATTTTGATAAATCCTTGCCTTGAATTTATTCCCAAAATGGCGCTAATAATGTCTTGAATATCAGCCTTTAATTACTAAATAAGACATAAAATATATAATAATAATACTCAAAATAGTGTACCTTGATTCATATCTCTCTAACACAATTATATACAAAAGAATATAAACTCCCATTTAGAGTAAACTCAATTACAATTATATAAAAAAAGTTGTAAACCCCCGTTTTGAGTAAGCTCTACTACAATTATATACAAAAAGTTATACACCACTTTTTTGAGTAAACGCTACTACGATTATATACAAAAAGTTGTAAACCCTCGTTTTGAGTAAACTCTACTACAATTATATACCAAAAGTTGTAAACCCCCATTTTGAGTAAACTCTACGGTATAATTTTATACAAAAAGTTGTAAACCCCCGTTTTGAGTAAACTCTGCTACAATACTGTACAAAAAGTTGTAAACCCTTATTTTGAATAAACTCTAATACAATTATATACCAAAGGTTGTAAACCCCCGTTTTGAGTAAACTTTACTACAATTATATACAAAAAGTTGTAAACCCCCGTTTTGAGTTAACTCTACTGCAACTATATAAAAAAAGTTATGCACCTCCGTTTTGAGTAAACTCTACTATAATTATATACAAAAAGTTGTAAACCCCCGTTTTGAGTAAACTATAATACAATTATATACAAAAAAATTATAAACCCTCGTTTTGAGTAAACTCTACTACAATTATATACAAAAAGTTGTAAACCCCAGTTTTGAGTTAACTCTACTATAATATTATACAAAAAATGTTGTAAACCACTGTTTTGAGTAAACTCTGTTAGGTGTAGTGCCCGAAAGACAATTTGTGTAATTGTTTTTTATGACAGAATTTATCTCACCTTAGTTATTTGCTTTGTGCTTGTAATGTAATACACTGCTGCAAACCCTAAGTATATCTGTATGTAACCACTTAACTCAGTGTATGGATTACACGTGAGGATTGAGTTAGTGGAGATATGCTTAAACTGTTAGTCCGTGGGGAACTTAATCGAGTTTAGGGTCTCTTGATTAAAACACCAATAATGCGCCTAACACCTTAGGTGTGATAGTCTTATCCGGACTGCCGGTAGAGGGTACCTACGTGGGGCATTTATATATGATGGCATTCATATAGATCATGCACGATTTAATCTGAGTTTCTTGGTATAATTCCGTAATCGAGGAATCTTATTAAATCATTAGATGATCATATATGGATCAACCTTAATCCCGAGGTGATCACGGGATGCCGCTTGTCCCGGGTAGTGTTTGATGTGTTAGTTACGGTTCACTTTAATATGTGTTCCAAGCCACTTCTCATTGGCACTATCTCCGTATTAGAGTGAGTAGTTCGGATTTTCACAGACATGGAATCCATTCCTTCCTCGCGGGAAGTAGAGAGACAGATCCCCTTATTTGTTAGCCCTAAGAAAGTGATCGATCCCGGAGTTCGCATTTGACTAATTAGCTACTAGTCGATATGTGCACTAATTGATCATCGGGGGTTGATGGTAAATAAGGATAAGATATTCGAGTCGGGTTCACGGAGACTTCCCACCGAGAATGGACAATCATGGAGGGTTAATCCGTATGTAGTGATTATATCAATGGACGCTTATTTACTCTATGGGTTGAGTATAAGTATACATCTATAATCGGTAGAGTTCGGGCCGGGTTTATGGTATGCATCCCGGAATTAATAATTTATATTCTGCTTGATGAATATTAATTATTGAGCTACTGTTATAGGTCCATGGTCCCCGATGTGGCTTATGTAATTCGGACTAATAATCTTGTTGTTTGGGCCTCAGTGATAATTAATTGGTCGGGCTAATTAATTGATATGCATGGATATTATTTAGTTGGGCTAAATAATATAATACACATAAAAGACATTTTATGTGGGCTAAAACCCTAGGCAGGTGGCGCCATATTGGTTCTCTTTTAGCACAAGAATTGATTTTCTTGTGTTATGGAAAAAAAAAGATATTCTTGTTATGTGATTGGTTGGATGACATGTTATTTAGTTTCCTATTGGTCAATAATATGTCACAATTATTCATTAAGGAAAATATCTAATTATTTTGTTTAATTAATTAAAACTTGGAGACCAAGGATTTACTCTCCTATAAAAGGAGAGTTATTCCAAGTGAAAAATACACTTGAAAATTTCGCCCCATATCACCAAAAAGAGAGAAAAAATTAGTTTTCTTGTCTTGGGTTTTAGAAGAAGAAAAACTATAAGTTTTTCTTAGTGTTGCATATCGAGGAGGTTCGTAGATCAAGAAGGGTGTCCACCAACCGCTTGAGAAACACATCGGAAGATCTTGGCATCTCTTCCTACTATTGGTAACTTGATCTTAACCCGCTTGTAGTAGTTTAAGTCCTTTAATTATGTATTGTGATGTATAAGTCGTGATCCATCTCACACAAGCGTAGATCTAATTCGTTTAGATCTAAGAACCTCGCATCCTTCATGTGGTATCGAGCCAGTGTTCCACGATTTATATAGTCATAATCATAATTAAACGATTTAAAGGAGTGGAATTGCATGTAGGTAAATTTTATTTATTGTTTTATGCATTGATAATGATTAATTGCTATGGTTGAAGAGATGGATTGGGGGTTGGCACTGTTTACCCTTTAGATCTATTGTAAACTCATATAAACGAAGAAAATTCGTTCATATGAGTATAGGAAATTATGTAATTTATGTATTATTGCAATTTTAATTTCCAGAAAATAGATCTGTACATTAGCTGTTTAGTCTTTTCGTTTTTTCCGTTGTTTGAACCGTTAAAACGAAGATCCCTCCGGTCCGAATCAAGATTGGAAGCTGATGAACAATTCCACAAATTTTGGTGTCGATCAGAGTCCGTTTGGGTTTCCGTTCGTTGCTGCGAAGTGGCTACTGTAACAGAAAAACGCAGGATTCACAGAAACCCTAACTGTGACTTCTTCGATTTTCTGGGAACAATTGGACCGTTCAAATTAAAATCCGACCGGTCAGATCGATAATCATGGAGTTTTGGACGTGAGATAAAATTTTCAGGACGATCGATTCATCTTCATCCCCGATCGATCTCGGAAGTATATGATGCGCTGCTGTGAGAGTGTGTTTCAGCAGCAAGTTGGGCGGCTCACTGAGGAAGATTGACAAGTCAAAGCTCCGATCCGACCGTCCATCTTGAAGTCCGAAGAATGAAGATCAGATCTGGAAAGTTTCATCCCGATCCAAGTTCGTTTGATATGCCGATCGTCGAAGATTCTTAACAGCTGCAGATTAGGGTTTTAATTTATTTTCGAATAGATTAGTTACGGGTGCCAACGGTCCATCTCGGTGTTTATTTTCCGCACTAGTATACATGTGTAGATTGTATGAGTAGAATCGAAAATTTCCATGACATGCATCATATCATGAATTCCACTCCATATGCATACATGTAGAAATTAATTCGAGGAATTAGTTAGGCATGTATAAAACACAACGATTAGTTTTAATTAATTGTTTGATATTAATTAGAAACTAATTAGGTAAAAACCGAGGAACACGGGTTTTTTCAATCGTCGAGGTTGGGTGATGGATTCCCGGTGAATCCCACTCTGCGAAAGCATATGGAGTAAAATCCTGAAACCTCGTGGTTAAGGTGTTGGATTCTCGGTGAATTCCACCTTACCTAAAACGAGATTACGTTTTTGTTCCGTAGTGTCTACGTGAAAGTTTGATGTTTAAGGATTGATAATCACGGGCAAACAGGTTCGAAAGTGGTTTAACCACGGTTGGGTGATCAACGAGAGCTACGGCTCAATCGACTTCACCCTCCACGCGTGGCGCTTGCACGGGTCCGCAATGCCGAGCCATCCGAAGAGCCACTACGGCTCAACGGACCTCTCTAGCCTTGACCCGTCCGGACGGCCACATATGTTCTAACGAATAGGTCGGGTGGGCTAGCCCACATAAGCGACAACATTCGGGCCTATGATTTATTGTTCCTTAATGTAACATCAAGTCCAAAAACATGATCAAGAAACCCACCACTTTTTCAAAATATTGAGTGGGAGCGGAGAGGCGACACCGACCCCACGGCCTCTCTACCGTTGACACAAGCAACGTGAGAGAATGGTGACGCCTCGTGCCGCCCTGGGGACCGCCTCCTAAGGAAGGCATTCACCGCTATCAAAATTCAAGGCTTGGTCTCCGAAAGGATAGGATTTTGGGTACTGTCGGGTCACCGACCGACCCTAAGGCGGCACACTCGGGGTCTACCTAAAAATCTGAGACAGAGGTCACACTCATAAAGGTATTTTTGGTAGTACCTTGGCTGAAAAGGAAAGGTGATTGACGATCACAAATTAGATGTTCGATTCTCAATCTGATCTTCAATATTAATCGAAACCTCTTTGACCTACCCTAAGGCGGCACTGAGGCATTAGATTAAATCCTTGGAACGGTAGGATAGACTATAAGTACTTAGTTTATGTTCCTAAAATTTTAGTAGTGTATGATTTGGACTTATTTTTCTCACAATTTTATTTACAACTCATATATATATCTCTAAGGTGCTAGACTGCTAGTGTAAAATTGACTAGTAATGACTTCGTTAAAAAGTGGTAAGTAACTAGAACGTTGTATTTATTAATCTCACATGCGATTAATTTTTCGGAAGAGATATTTCTCTTGAAGCCTTCAAAACTTAAGTGACGTAAATAGGCATGTCACTCGCCGCCACTCGTGCGTAAACGAGAGACAACCGTAGTTAGTTTGAAAGATGATTGGGACGACAAAATTCTTCTAGTGAATTTTAATTGTGTAGTGTCTCTACACGAGAAATTTTCTAATAGAAAATTGGAGAATCATAAATTTAAGTGTCGCTAGTTAGACGGTATTTGGAACCGATAAACTAGTGGGAGCTTTTATCTTATGTTTTTCTAATTTATTAGAAAATTAGTCCCACTAGGTAACGCTTTTATTAGACATCCCACAGTTCACGAGTAGTGTCTACTCAATTGAACTGCTAGTTCAAGACTATTTCCTTTTAAGGAAAGTCGAGAATGTGAAAGAATGTCTATAAGTGTTAATCATCTTAACTAAAGTTTTGAGGCTAAACCGAAACATTAATTAAAGAAAGTATAGGATAAGGAAAGTGATTACGGATCACTAACCAATGAATCCTTAGCGACTTTCTTAACCGAGTAACTTGACTCGGTATCTTAGTTCTTTGGGAGAACAAGGAAGCTGTGCATTAACGATTAATAGAGTAACAACGGGCGTAATTTCAAATATAATAGTGGGGAGTGATATAAGGAAATGAATTTCGATTCTATCCTTGAATATCGAGAGAAAAATTTATTTTTCTGCTTACTGATTCGTTGAAACAAATGGATTCACTTTCATCTCGATACTACAGCTTGCCTTAAACAAAGTGAAGATGACATTTGTAGTACGAATCATGACTCGACTTTTGTTTGATAAAGACAGAACCACTAAGCAAAGTCGAATAGGTATGTGTAACACGCCTAAAACTATTAAAGGTAAAAGGTTTCAGATTAAGATAAACGACCCTTCAATATCTATTAATTAGTGCATATATCCTGAGATAAGACCTGACGATCGCTAAGGGTGATTCCTATCTCCCGCCTAGAACACTATCTCAAAGGAACAATGACTAAGTTTCCTTTCAATCGGGAGAGGGTAATAGATTTGAAGGGGTAACATAGCTTGTTCATCATGACCTTCGGGTCTAGTGAGAGACACAAGCTAGTGGGAGTTTTTGAGTGGTGACATTTTGTCCGATCACTACTCGAACGCGATTTAGTTTATCAAAAGAATACGAGGAGGATTCTCTGATTTTAGCGAGAGAATAGAGTATTCCATGCTCATAAATAGGCTATAGCATAGTCTTGGGACTGATGCTCACCGCCTCCTAGTGGAACGTTTCTCACTGAAAAAGAAACCATAGACTTGCCCTATATAGTTATTGATGTACTACAATACACTGCTAAACTCAATTAAGATAATTGGTTGCAAAATAACGGTTAACATTATTATGTAAACCGAGAAGTCTACCTAGAAGATGCTAGTGAATTTATGGATAAGGAGTGACTTCGGTTCACACCACTTCAGTAAATGTAGGCATTTAGCATTTAATGCTTAAAGGTAGGATCGAGATTTTATGCGCATACGCTCAGATTGTGAATGTTCGTGAAATATCTTAATGAGACGAGTAAAGGTTGGTTACAAGATTCTTGAGATCGTAAAGTGACGGTTGAACTCATCACAAGCCTTACGATAGAATCTATAAGTAATGACCTTAAACCTTGGAGTACGGTTACCCAAAGGTAGTTATATCTCGATTTAATCGCACCACGCCCAACATCATTCGTTGGTGAGTACACCGATAAATACTACTAGATCAGGATGTCAATCCACCACGCAGCGGGAGTATGGTTTAACCATTGACCCATTGTGGTATTGTGGACTTTACGGTCTCATTGGGGTGATTGATAACCTATGGCTCTTAGTGGGTCAGATAGATTCGATCATAGAGGTTGGTTTGATGCCTTTAACCTCCTAAATGGAGTTTTTGTACTCCGCTTTGTTCGATCTATTGTAGAACCACCGAGTGTCTCAGCCCAGTGGGAGCAATTGGATCTACATAGAAAAGAGTCGAATGAATAGGAAAGTTTAAACTTTCAAATACAAAGTTGAGTGGTATAGGGTGATTCCCACGACAAGTAGAGAGTTAACCGCACCTTGAACTCTCTCACCACTCGCCTTGCTAGATTTCTTAGAAAGCGTAAAAATAGGGGTGATTCCTCGAGACTTTCTTGCCGAACAATGTAATCTGAATTCATTCAATGTATGGTTTTTTAGCTAAGAATGAATAACGGATTCGTTACAAAGCGTAAGATAGGGGTGATTCCCAAGACCTTTTTTTTAAGTAGACTAACGATATCTTAATTCATTTAGAAAGAACCTTTGGTAGGAGGCCTGCCATGGCTTATATCCTTTGTGGATTTAAGAGAACCTCTCGGTCATTTAAAAGTCACATGTTTTAAAATATGTGGACTTGACCAAAATATTGATAAGTTTTTCGTAGATCGGATATCAATATTGGTAATGTAGTAGTAGTAGTATTAGTGTTCATAAATGATAACACTAAAACAGCTTGGAAACAACATGGGTGTGCTATCTCAAGTCGGAAATCGACACGCCAAGATTCTCTGGATGAGAGAATTGGACTATGTTCTAAGAATCGATTCGGTCAAATTCACGAGAATGAGTCATTGGCTATCCTAATCGATCTTATTGAATAAGATGATTATGCATATATGGTTGCAAATTTCATCGAGAGTTGTCCTACCCTACCTCTCGTGAATGATTCTCTAAATCTTCGGATAAAGAGTAAATGGGATAGAGTCTCTCTTGGATAACGGCAAGTCAGGTTGTCACAAGTCAATAGTAGTCGAATCTCGGGTTCGAGCATAAAATAGCGGTTTAGTACGTCCTCAAGTATCGTTAGGGAACAAGGAAACATATGCTTGTATATTCAGGTGCAAACTTGAATATGGTTGACTACAGTGATTCTGACTTGTAGTCAGATTAAGGATGATCCACTACAAGAAAAAGTGACTTCAATGACAGGAATTTAATGACGGGTCAAAATTACGTCATTAAATGGTAGTTATAATGACGGGACCTAAATTGTTTCGTTGTTTGATGACCAAATGTCAATGCCCGTCATTAGTGATCACGTTTCCCGTCATTATCTGTCCAATAAAAATATTCCCCTCATTATTTACATAATTTTTAAATAAAAATAATCAGAAGTGTCTTTAAACAAAGAATTATTAATCAAAAAAAGAATTAAAAAAAACAATCCACCCCATTATCATCTTTATCCTATCTATTCATTCTTGAAAAAACCTATTACTTTTCTCATTCCTTCCCTCAGCCTCCACGCCGATAACCCTAACCCAATTCTCCGCCTGTCGCCGCCAATTTTTTCTTCACTACTCGCCACCGCCGCTTCCGCTGCCACTGCTGCTACTACTGTCTTCGAACCTTGAATATTCGATACACGCTTACAACCAAAACCGTTCGTTCAATACTCTTCACCGCCGCTCTATTCTTCATTCTCCGCCGATGCCTTTTTCTTCACTTTCCGCCGCCGCACCAAGAGCCAGCCACACGCACTACCCAAAGGTTCCTTGGGTATTGGCCGATTATTCATCTGGGTGTCTCGAACTCAATATTTCATCAACCTTCTGGGATTTATGTTAAGGCTCTAGATTTCAAATGATTTGAGGTTAGTGCAGTCAGATCTACTTTATGAGTTAAATATTAGGCTTCAACCTCTTGTAGGATTGTCATACTGAAGTAATTTATTTCCTTTTTAATTCTTTAGGTTTTTTATATCAATCATTCTGCTTCTATGGTGAAGAACCCCACATAGTAATGTACTATCTTAATACATCTTACAATTGTTCTCTGAATTCCTAAAAAAATATTGTTTTCTGCTAAGATTTTCTTCTGGTTCTCCTTGCTGATGTGTTCCGAGTGTGGTGTGTCGATAAAGAATTTGTTGGCGATTTTTCTGTCTTGTTGATAATACTTTAATCTTCTTAATCGTTGTATTGCTGAATTTCTTGTTTTCGGAATCATCTAATGAGACATTTTATTTGAAGATTTATATAGTTATTGACTGAATGATTAGAAAGCGTTCATTGGTTGTCATTGCTTGGATTTAAGTTGATGATTTTTAATGCGTTTTTTAAAAGATATAGTGTTTTTAGTGATTAGTGTTTTATTTTATCCAAAGTTATTTCTTGACAGGGTCGACTAGGGTGTTCGGAATGGCTTCGAAAATGTTATTTATTCTCCCAACTTTCTTAGTATCAGGATTTCACTTGTCTTCCAAGAGTTCTAGGTTTCTTGGCATTTGTATATGAACTTTAAGTGGTTTTCCCCTTCCGTTTATCTATTATCATCTTCTGTGAGCTCTATAGTTTTCCCTTGTCATGTCTTTGTAGTTGATTTTTTTGGCTAATAATTATAAGAGAGCTGTCTTCGTTGTCGGTTATGGGAGGATATTCTAAAGAATATTCATGCCTTATGTTTCTCATTCTATATTTCTTATGACCGGTCTTGGAAGCAAGACCATTCTATTCATGCCTGTGTATTTTTATTTTTGTTTATTTAGGTTTGTCGTCTCATGCTTTTGTTATGTTGGTGTCGTCTCATGCTTTTGTAGCAGGTCGTCTTGCGTGAAGGCCCGTTAGATCTCGAGAAGTGCTATTATTTTTGTCTTTCCTTTCTTATGGTATTGGTTATATATAGTTAATGTTTAACCTCAAAACTTCTAATTTCATAATGGCTGGCAATGTTTGTATTTCACTAATTGTTGTATTGTGATGGAAGAGTTCTTTTCCCCCCAAATGGGTTGCTCCCTCTTGTGTTCTTGTATCGATTAAGTTTAACTGCTTGATCTTTATGAAACTGAATTTATTTGATTTGTTCACTTTGTTTTAAATTCCTTCTTTTTCGTTTTCAGAATGATTTGACAAAGACATTCTAACTACATGGAGTTTGTGTGTGTAGGTGCTATATTTATGTGCCTTCTACACATTATGTTGTGACTTAAAATACATCATTTTCCCACTGCAATTATTCTGACAATTTTGATCTTATCTTTACCTTTTTCTGGTTTTTGAGAATAAGTACAGGAACTTTTGTGATCTAGTTATTCCAAGGTATTGTGTATTTGACTTGTTGTTTCCTTATATTAAAATTTTAGATCGCGCTGCCATAGGTAATAATACAATATTTTCTGTTCAGTTTCTACTATGGGTCTCAATACTCAAGTATGGGAATTCTTCCATTTTACTTGCTTAGATTAGAGCCATGTATTGTTTTGCACCACAATTTACAAGTTACATTTCCATTGGGTGTCTTCTTTTTTGCGCTCAAAGATGTCGAAAAGCGAGGTCATCAAGTTCGCCTTTTATCCTTCCGGGAGAAGACGAGACGGATTGCGCCGGATCTTATACCAGATATGGTAATATGAGTACCAAATTTACTCTATTTACATCTCAGACTGAAAATTTCCTTGACTTGTGTTTGAAACTAGTGATAATAATGAATATCTTATGTACAAAAGGTTTGGGTTATCAGGCATCTGCCATTACACTTTTAAGTCATTTATCTCCACTGATTTCATGTTTAGTACTATTGATTATTTAAAGATTTTGTTATGTTTTTTGTATACTTCTATGCTGGGGATCTTTGATTATGGTTCAATGCTTTCCCTGAGCTAATTGTCATTGGTCACATGTATTATTCAAGTATAACGTTCTTTTACTATCGTTCACATATATGCTTCCTGCATGTTGTGTGTTTGTCATTCTCTATTTTTTCGTATGGTGTATTTTTCTTAGTTAAAATATCTTGTTGGAAGTTATACTTTCATCTTTATACTTAATTGTTGTTATCAGGATCTGGCGCTAATCTTTTTATTAATATGTGTGGAAGATGTTGACTACCCCAAATGTCTTCCTTGCATACAATGTGTGGAGGTAGCGATTTTCATGAAGTGTTGGATCATTTGATGGTATAACTTCACCCTCTTTAGACTTGCACATCTATCGCTTTGTTTTGTCAAACTGCGTGACTAAACTTAGAATCTTATCCTCATGCATCTATGATCTTATTTGACATTCTATTCATAATGTAGACATTTTTGAGTAGTCACATAGTCTATTAGGTTGACACAATGCAATACATGTTTGACTAAGTAACATATTCTCAAAATTGTTAACTCAGAGTATACGCTTTTGCATATGTGCATGTGCAATCTAAATTTTCCAAAATTGTGTTTGAATGATTTGAATCATTTTGTTTGAATTACTACACATGATAATTGAATTTGTTCTAACTTTACTAAATCCCTTACTTGCATAACAATACCTCGAATCATATAATATGCTCGCGCTTTGTTGTTCCTTGTTCAAATTTGAACTTGTGTCAATATGATGATGTTCTGTGTTATGTTCTCGCTTTGTCTTTGCATCTATTTTATAAAATATTAAGCAAAGGTGTTTGCATCAATCATGATGTTCTTTCTAAAGTTAGTTTACCATCCGCTTTGGAGTACAATTTTACATGTTGATCAAGCTATGAGGCTTTGCTTCAAGTCATGAATTTTATCTACACCGCTTTGGCTAAGTCCGATCTACTATGTTTCAAAGTGAATGTTATCCTAATCATATGCACTTACTTAATGACGCCATGCTTGATCGTAAATCAATAAATAGAAATAATTGAAAACATAAAACTTTGTTATTTGAACTAAAGTTTTAGTAAATTTTGACAGTGTGATAATTATCCTAGAATTTTTAGATGGTATGTTTAAAAAGAAGGAAGTGCAACTTATGGCTCTTGGAAAGAAGTGTGAAAATTATCGAAGTTTCAAATTTATATCGTAATCTTAGCCATATTCTCAAGTATGTTCACGGTTTGTGGGAAAAGGATCTTTAGTTCAATGCTTTTGTGCTGCTCATGATATCACATTCTTGCTGGGCTAACACAACACTATTGACTTTGTGTGGTTCCTTGCATAATGCTACATTTGAATATTAAATCGTGAGACTTTTGATTTAGTAAATCACACATGTATTGGTGTTTATCGTTTTGCAGATTATAGTATTTTAGTGCTCACTGGTTCCTTTGAAGATTGGCATGAAGTCAAAAGGATTCATTATTGGTGCTTATATGCTCGGTGGTTTGTTAGTGTTTGATGACTTCCCCAAAAATTATGTAAACAATCTTATACTCATCTTATTTAGTAACTTGTTTGTTTATATTGTCAATAAAGTATTCTTTAGTGTTCAAATTTTGTGTAATGATTTTGAATTGTATAAATATATAGTGTGGGGCCGTGCATTGTGTATATAATGTTGAAGTATTCATGACCCTGTCATGAGGGAATATTTTGTCATTAAATCGTGATCTAATGTGTGGAAAATTTCCTTACAATGAGAGGATATGTCGTCATTGAATTGATATTTACTGAGGGAAAACAATTGTATAATAAGAGGACATGTCATCATTAAATAGCCATTTAATGAGAGGAAAACAAGCATATAATGAGCGGATATGCTCCTATTAAATCATGAGTCAATAAGAGGAAAATGACCTCAGAATGAGGGATTATTCGTTATTAAAAATATTGTCAATGATGTAATAACACCGCTCATTGAATCGATGCACAATTAATGACGGGCGTTATTTTCCGTCATTATTACCTTTAACTAGAGAGGCGGCAATAAGAGGAAATTTCCGTCATCAAAGGCTTTTAATGACGGAATCGAACATTTAATGACGATAATTCCCGCCATTAAAACCTGATTTTCTTGTAGTGATCATTACGCTGATCTCGGCTCGCTGTTTACTCATAGTGCTTAGAATTTCCTTTTGGTCTCTGGGAGTAATTCCAGTCTCGATAAGCCGATATCACTTCATCGTGGAAAACAAGAAAGAGATAGCTTAAAAGGATCTTCTCACCATAAGAGGTCAAAAGCATATTGAGAGAGTACCGCCGATTGGAAGGACCGGCGACGCTTTCAATCCTAAAGATCGCCTCGAGTCGACAACCTAATCGATCGCTGTACCAAGTCGAGTGCTTGAGGGTACGGCATTGAGGATATATCTCAACCGCTTTTTGAGCAAGTGGGAGAGTGTTGTGAATAAGATGATAAAGGGTGTGCTCTAAAACAATCGTTGCTTGTCATTTCGCGCAAGTGGGAGATTGTTAGGTGTAAAGTGCCCGAAAGGCAATTTGTGTAATTGTTTTTATGACAAATTTATCTCACCTTAGTTACTTGCTTTGTGCTTGTAAAGTAATACACTCACCGCAAACCCTAAGTATATCTCAGATGTAACGTGATTTAACTCGGTGTATGGATTACACGTGAGGATTGAGTTAGTGGAGAAATGCTTAAATCGTTAGTCCGTGGTGAACTTAATCGAGTTTAGGGTCTCTTGATTAAAACACCAATAATGCGCCTAACACCTTAGGGTGTGATAGTCTTATCCGGACTGCCGGTAGAGGGTACCACGCGGGGCATTTATATATGATGGCATTCATATAGGACTGCATCGATTTAATCTGAGTTTCTTGGTATAATTCTAATCGAGGAATCTTATTAAATCGGTTAGATGATCATATATGGATCAACCTTAATCCCGAGGTGATCACAGATGCTTTGCTTGTCCCGGGTAGTGTTTGATGTGTTAGTTACGGTTCACTTTAATATGTGTTCCAAGCCACTTCTCATTGGCACTATCTCCGAGATAAGTGAGTAGTTCTGATTTTCACAGACATGGAATCCATTCCTTCCTCGCGGGAAGTAGAGAGATTTCCTTATTTGTTAGCCCTAAGAAAGTGATCGATCCCAGGAGTTCGCATTTGACTAATTAGCTACTAGTCGATATGTGCACTAATTGATCATCGTGGGTTGATGGTAAATAAGGATAAGATATTCTCGAGTCGGTTCACGGAGACTTCCCACCGTAATGGACAATCTATGGAGGGTTAATCCGTATGTAGTGATTATATCAATGGACGCTTATTTACTCTATGGGTTGAGTATAAGTATACATCTATAATCGGTAGAGTTCGGCTTCGGGGTTTATGGTGGCGTATCCCGGAATTAATAATTTATATTCTGCTTGATGAATATTAATTATTGAGCTATCGGTTATATGTCCATGGTCCCCGATGTGGCTTCGTAATTCGACTAATAATCTTGTTGTTTGGGCCTCAAATGATAATTAATTGGTCAAGCTAATTAATTGATATGCATGGATATTATTTAGTTGGGCTAAATAATATAATACACATAAAAGACATTTTATGTGGGCTAAAACCCTAGGCAGGTGGCGCCATATTGGTTCTCTTTTAGCACAAGAATTGATTTTCTTGTGTTATGGAAAATAAAAGATATTCTTGTTATGTGATTGGTTGGATGACATGTTATTTAGTTTCCTATTGGTCAATAATATGTCACAATTATTCATTAAGGAAAATATCTTTTTATTTTGTTTAATTAATTATTTATTTAATTAATTAAAACTTGGAGACCAATTATTTACTCTCCTATAAAAGGAGAGTTATTCCAAGTGTAAAATACACTTGAAAATTTCGCCCCATATCACCAAAAAGAGAGAAAAAAATTAGTTTTCTTGTCTTGGGTTTTAGAAGAAGAAAAACTATAAGTTTTTCTTAGTGTTGCATATCGAGGAGGTTCGTGTATCAAGAAGGGTGTCCACCAACCGCCGTTTTGAGAACACATCGGAAGATCTTGGCATCTCTTCCTACTATTGGTAACTTGATCTTAACCCCCTTGTAGTAGTTTAAGTCCTTTAATTATGTATTGTGATGTATAAGTCGTGATCCATCCGATGCGCGTAGATCTAATTCGTTTAGATCTAAGAACCTGCATCCTTCAAACTCTACTATACTTTTTTATACAAAAAGTTGTAAACCACAATTATAAGTAACCTCTACTACAATTATATTCAAACAGTTGTAAACCCCATTTTTGAGTAAAGTATATTATAATATTATACAAAAAAAAGTTATAAACCCCCGTTATCTTTATACAAAAAGTTGTAAACCCCTGTTATAAGTAACCTCTACTACAGTTATATTCAAAAAGTTGTAAACCCTCATTTTGAGTAAACTCTAACACAATTATATATAAAAGGTTGTAAACCCCCGTTTTGAGTAAACTCTACGGCAATTATATACAAAAAGTTGTAAACCCCCGTTTTGAGTAAGCTCTACTACAATTATATACAAAAAGTTATACCCCTCTGTTTTTAGTAAACTCTACTACAATTATATACAAAAAAAGTTGTAAACCCCCATTTTGAGTAAATTCTACTACAATAATATATAAAAAATTGTACACCCTCTTTTTGAGTAAACTCTGTTACAATTATATACAAAATGTTGTATACCCCCGTTTTGTGTATACTCTACTATAATTATATACAAAAAGTTATAAACCCCCGTTTTGAGTAAACTCTACTACAATTATATACAAATAGTTATACACCCCCGTTTTGAGTAAACTTTACTACAATTATATATAAAAAGTTCTAAACCCCCATTTTGAGTAAACCCTAATAAACCCTCGTTTTGAATAAACTCTACTCCAATTATATACAAAAAGTTGTCACCCCAGTTTTGAGTAACTCTACTATAATATTATACAAAAAAAAGTTGTAAACCCCTGTTTTGAGTAAACACTACTATACATTTATGTACAAAAAATTGTAAACCCCCGTTATAAGTAACCTCTATAACAATTATGTATAAAAAGTTGTAAACCCCCGTTTTGAGTAACCTCTACTACAAATATATACAAAAAGTTGTAAACCCTCATTTTGAGTAAACTCTAATACAATTATATACAAAAGGTTGTAAACCCCCATTTTGAGTAAACTCTACTACAATTATATACAAAAAGAAGTAAACCCTCGTTTTGAGTAAACAGTAAGACAATTATGTACAAAAGGTTGTAAACCCCCGTTTTGAGTAAATTCTAATACAATCATATACAAAAAGTTATAAACCCTCGTTTTGAGTAAACTCTACTACAATTATATACAAATAGTTGTTAACCCCTGTTTTGAGTAAACTCTACTGTATAATTATATACAAATATTTGTAAACCCCTGTTTTGAGTAAACTCTACTACAATTATATACAAAAAGTTGTAAACCCTCGTTTTGAGTAACTCTAATACAATTATATACAAAAGGTTGTAAAGCCCCGTTTTGAATAAACTCTACTACAATTATAAAAAAGTTGTTAACCCCGGCTTTCAGTAAACTCTTCTACAATTATATACAAACAGTTACACACCTCCGTTTTGAGTAAACTCTACTACATTTATATACAAAATGTTCTAAACCCTCATTCTGAGTAAACTCTAATACAATTTAATACAAAATGTTATAAACCCTCGTTTTGAGTAAACTCTACTACAATTATATGAAAAGTTGTAAACCCCGGTGTTGAGTAAACTCTTCTATACACCTATATACAAAACGTTTTAAACCCCCGTTATAAGTAACCTCTACTACAATTATAAACAAAAAGTTGTAAACCCCGCTTTGAGTAAACTCTATTGTCTAATTATATACAAAATGTTGTAAACCCCCGTTTTGAGTAAACACTACTACAATTATATACCAAAAGTTGTAAACCCTCGTTTTGAGTAAACTCTAATACAATTATATACAAAAAGTTGTAAACCCTTACAACAATTATATACAAGAAGTTGTAAATCCTCGTTTTGAGTAAACTCTAATACAATTATATACAAAAGGTTGTAAACCCCCGCTATGAATAAACTCTACTACAATTATATAGAAAAAGTTGTAAACCCCCATTTTCAGTAAACTCTAATACAATTTAATACAAAAAGTTATAAACCCTCGTTTTGATTAAACTCTACTACAATTATGTATAAAAAGTTGTCAACCCCAGTTTTGAGTAACTCTACTATACATCTATATACAAAAAGTTGTAAACCCCCGTTATAAGTAACCTCTACTACAATTATATACATAATGTAGTAAACCCCCGTTTTGAGTAAACTCTACTGTCTAATTATATACAAAAAGTTGTAAACCCCCATTTTGAGTAAACTCTACTACAATTATATACAAAGAGGTATAAACCCACGTTTGGAGAAACTCTAGTACAATTATAAACAAAAAGTTGTAAACCCCCGTTTTGAGTAAACTCTACTACAATTATATACAAAAAGTTGTAAACCCTCATTTTGAGTAAACTCTAATACAATTATATACAAAAGGTTGTAAACCCCCGTTTTGAGTAAATTCTAATACAATTATATACCAGAAGTTATAAACCCTCGTTTTGAGTAAACACTACTACAATTATATAAAATAAATGTAAACCCCCATTTTGAGTAAACTCCACTGTATAATTATATACAAAAAGTTGTAAACCCACTGTTTTGAGTAAACTCTACTACAATTATAAACAAAAAGTTGTAAACCCTCTTTTTGAGTAAACTCTAACATAATTATATACAAAAGGTTGTAAACCCCCCCACCCCTTTTGTGTACACTCTACTACAATTATATACAAAAAGTTGTAAACCCCCGTTTTGAGTACGCTCGACTACAATTATATACAAAAATTTATACACCTCCATTTTGAGTAAACTCTACTAGGATTATATACAAAATGTTGTAAGCCCCCGTTTTGTGTATATTCTAACACAATTATATACAAAAAGTTATAAACCCTCGTTTTGAGTAAACTCTACTACAATTATATATAAAAAGTTGTAAACCCCCGTTTTGAGTAAATTCTACTACAATTGTGTACAAAAAGTTGTAAACCCTCATTTTGAGTAAAATCTAATACAATTATATACAAAAGGTTATAAACCCTAGTTTTGAGTAAACTCTACTACAATTATATACAAAAAGTTATACACCTCCGTTTTGAGTAAACTCTACTATAATTATATGCCAAAAGTTGTAAACCCCAGTTTTGAGTAAACTCTAATAAAATTATATGCAAAAGGTTGTAAACCACCGTTTTGAGTAAACTCTACTACAATTATATACAAAACGTTGTAAACCCCCTTTTTGAGTAAACTCTACTACAATTATATACAAAAGGTTGTAAACCCTATTTTTGAGTAAACTCTACTACAACTATATACAAAAAGTTATACACCTCTATTTTGAGTAAACTCTACTATAAATATATACAAAAAGTTGTAAACCCCAGTTTTGGGTAAACTCTACTATAACATGATACAAAAAGTTATAAACCCCCGTTTTGAGTAAACTCTACTATAATATTATACAAAAAGTTATAAAACCCCGTTTTGAGTAAAATCTACTACAATTATATACAAAAAGTTGTAAACCCACGTTTGATATGAACCAGAATGCTATTCAAAATGAAGATCCACTTGTTCTTCGGGATGGTCCAATCACTAGAATACAAAAGAAGAAGTTTTAATAAGCTGCGAAGAATCTAATATTGGCAAGTCTTAAAGAGCACGTTTCATGGAAGAAGGATGAAGACTTAGTCATTAAATCCTTGTTGTGGTGCAATTGGGATTAAATGGGCTGTTTGAATCTATTTCTATTGGTGGGCTGTTTTTAAACTATTTCCATTATGTTTTAAGAAAAGCCTAAGCCCAAAACTATTTTCCTTTTAGTTTTGAGAATGCACAAAACTCAAACTATTTTCTATTTAGTTTTGAGACAAGCCCAAAGCCCATCTTCTTTATGTTTAAGGTGTGTATGATGTGCATTATTCCCACATCAAATTTTCACCTTAGTTTTTCAAGCTTTTTAGCCTATATAAGGCATTGTATTTTCCTTGAATCTTAAGACAACTTCGAGTGAAATATTTACAAATTCTTAAATTCAGTGATTGAATTTTAAGTGAGTTAGTATTTGCCTTGCTGATTGGGTATTTTGCTAACTTGAGAATTTATCAAAGGTAGCTCTCTTTGTGCGATATTCTCGTTTAGGGTTCTTAGGGTGCTGATTCTCTAAGAAAACTAGGCATTTCTCTTTACTTCATTGCTATCTCAATCTAGATCGTACCAAGAACCACATCAACGTTTTGAGTAAACTCTACTACAATTATATACAAAAAGTTATAAACCCCATTTTGAGTAAACTCTAATAAAATTATACGCAAAAGGTTGTAAACCACCGTTTTGAGTAAACTCTACTACAATTATATACAAAACGTTCTAAACCCCTGTTTTGAGTAAACTCTACTACAATTATATACAAAAAGTTATACACTCCATTTTGAGTAAACTCTACTACAATTTTATACAAAAGGTTATATACCCCCGCATTGAGTAAATTCTAATACAATCATATAAAAAAGTTATAAACCCGCGTTTTGAGTAAACTCAACTACAATTATGTACAAAAAGTTGTAAACCGCCATTTTGAGTAAACTCTAATACAATTTAATACAAAAAGTTATAAACCCTCGTTTTGAGTAAACTCTACTCAATTATATACAAAAAGTTGTAATCCCCTGTTTTAAGTAAAATCTACTATAATATTATACAAAAAAAAGTTGTAAACCCTGTTTTGAGTAAACTCTACTATAAATCTATATACAAAAAGTTGAAAACCCCCGTTATAAGTACCTTCTACTACAATTCTATACAAAAAGTTGTAAACCCCCGTTTTGAGTAAACTCAACTGTAAAATTATATACCAAAAGTTGTAAACCCATCGTGTTCAGTAAAATCTACTACAATTATATACAAAAATTGTAAAACCTCATTTTGAGTAAACTCTAACACAATTATATACAAAAGAATATAAACCCCCATTTTGAGTAAACTCAACTACAATTATATACAAAAAGTTGTAAACCCCCGTTTTGAGTAAGCTCTACTACAATTATATATAAAAAGTTATACACCTCCGTTTTGAGTAAACTCTACTACGATTATATACAAATAGTTGTAAACCCTCATTTTGAGTAAACTCTAAGACAATTATCACTACAAGAAATTCGAGTTTTAATGACGGGAATTCTAGTCATTAAATGTCCGTTTCCGGTCATTAAAGACCTTTAATGACAGGAAATATCCTGTTATTGTTGCCTCTCTAGATAAAGGTAATTAATGACGGGAAGATGATTCCCATCATTAATTGTATAACACATTCAATTACGGTACTATCCTGTTATTAAACAATATTTATAATAATGAGTAATCCCCTGATCATAGGGTTATTTCCCCACATTAAATTACGATTTATCGAGGACATATTCCGTCATTATAGGCTCAGTTTCCCGTCATTAAATCCCGATTTAATGATGACACATCCAATCATTATATGCTCAGTTTCCCCCATTAAATTAATATTTTGTGACGGCATATCTCCTCATTATCATACCATTTCACCCTTATTATACGCTATATCATGAAATTTCCAATCATCATTAATTGTGAACCCTCAACAAAAAAATATATCATTATTACTAATTAAAATGCATTTCATAGAAGGGAAACTAGACTGTGTAGCTAAAGTAAACAAATCAAGGAAAGTAAAATAATACTAATATGTTTATTCTGTATTAATAGTTTGAGAAGAGATTCATTTCAAACACAACATAAGAAAGTATAATAGTCATATCAAGTTAACCTTTTAATCTCTTACAAGAAGTCAAACTCTAATTGGATGTAGGACATATTTTTATCTGCCTTCTTATGTTTTCCTGCCGACACTTCAACCATTTCCCCACCGAAAATGTTGCAATCAATCATGAAATGAAGATAGTAAAGAACATGCTTGCATATGTCATAAAACTCTTCATATCCAAACCTTCGATTTGAATGCCCATGTCAATGATGCCTGGAAAAACACAATGGTAACAAATGAAATAAGCAATCACTCATTGCTCTTAAAATTATCAAACAAAGGCATAAAGAAATCAGACCCTAGTGAATATAGGATGTCTTTTCAGACCCTAGTGCAAGCAGTTTGGACAACCAAATAAGAAAATTCAGAGTTGTATGTAGTAAAAGAAAAGGATTTTATGTTAGCACCAACATTCTTAAGTTATTGATGATTACAACTATAAAACAGTCTCAAAAAAGACATCCCAAGAGCAAAAAGATAACCCCAGCCACTCATCAACAAAACAAGTTATTCATATACAAGAATAACAAGAAATTAGAGGAACAAAATCCGCAAAACATTGACCAACATATATCAAGAATCTCAACTTAAGCACCATATTCTGCTTATGAATGACATCACACCAAATCACCAAAGAAGTGGATAAGAAATAACAAAATTACTAGTTGACTAAATTCATCAAGCAGAAAATCCAAACAAAAGTTGAGGGAAATAGTCACTCTACTCAAACCTGATATGTGTCCTCAGATATGCTTCAGTGCTACCTGATTTTGTTCATAAACCACACCAGCCTTCTTTAAAGAAGGACCAATCCGATTACCGTATCAACTAAAGCCTTGGCTAGACCCTTGTATAATCCCAGGGCGCCACCTGTAAATCTTCTATAACCTTGCTCAGGGGAGATAACCATCAGCCTCGTAGATGACCTTTTTAAGGTTATATAAAGAGAGATAACGGTCCAAAGGAAGCTTTTTCATTGCAGCTAGTAGTTGACAATCAAACACTCAATATATTCTATCTTCACTAGGCCTCCTATAAATAAAAAAATTGTACTGATATAACATAGTATATAAGTTTTAAATATTAGTATATAAGTGTATTAGTCACCAGAAAGAAGCATAGTATATAAGTTTTTGTTTGAGCATACCTAGTTCTTTTTCTTACAATTAAATAAGATTTCTCAAAAACAATTTCAACTGTTAATTTTCCAAGTACAATAGTGCATCTTAATATTAATGTTTTTATTATATCAATGCAACAGTTAAGGTCAACTTTATGAATCATTTTTTGATGTCACAACCTACTATGTGACATGTCCTCTCTCATGTCCTAAGATGAAGTATCTGATACATGGAAGAATAATTTTTTTAAAAAGAGAAAGAAAGTGTACCTTTAATAGTCAAGTGGATATCACTTTGACATGGATTAAACCTAAAAGTAAGAAACCAATGACCCTTAGTTTTATCCTCTGTCATTTGGTAAGGACAGTTGAAATGATGATTAACTACTAGACAACAACATCATTTCTAAAGATATAAAAAGAATTTATACATAATAAAGACATTGAATATAGTTATTCATACATTTCAAAACAAACAATTCATTCCTTATTGAGATTAGTATGTACATTTGGAGGAAAATGGCTGATAGAGCTCATAAATCTAATGAATAAATCACTACAAAAACCAGAATTAGTAGCACAGTTAAAGAACTGAATCTAAAGCAATGATGTATAGTCATGTATACCTCATAAGTTCGCCTTATTATGGCTGCTTTCAAGCAATTAATTAGACGTTGTCTCTCTCCTTCAGAACTAATGGTGTCTCCATCCATATTTCTTAAGTAATATTCCTATGAAAGAAACAAACAAGGAAATGAAAATCCAATTTTCAATTGTGTACATATGACAGAGCTTGTACTAAGAAGTCATGCCCGGTAATGAAAACACGCACAAAGGGTGGTCAGGAATGTACACCCGTTGAGCCTCTGGTGTTTCAGCAATGATGGTTCCATGATAAACTACGTATTGCATATTAGTTAGTGTACATACAATGTCAAATATTAGCTTAGGACTATCTGGACAACTCCACTACGGTGTAGCCTTTGTCAGTGAAGTTTTCTACTGTGACAACAAGTTTTGTCCTGCCACCTGTTGGTTGATGAGATTCATATCATCCTTATCGTAATCACGATAAGAAATTCAGCATACATCATTTGATGCAGCCTTTGTTCTGTATGCGTTGATCCAACAGATATAGCAGTGTTGGCACATCGCCCATACCTATTCCCTTTCAAAACATATAAAAGGAGTTGTTCAATCTTAGCTAATCTTTCGGGATCACTATGGCAGATCTGTTCACTTTAATAGTGATATAAACTGAAGTCATTCTTGAATTGTGAGTCCAAATGATAAATTGTGCAATACATCTCTATGACACATGTTCTAACATTCTAGACAATTCAAATGATCAATTGTACAAGAAAAGTCCAAATTCTGCATTTAAATATGACATACTGTAATGTAATAACATATTCTCGATAGAGACATAATATGGTCAACAACAAGGACTTACCTATAAATGGCTCTCCATATTTTCTCTAGTTATTCCTGGGGCATTCATCACTTGCAAAATACTCTTTGGACAGCCTTTGCTAAAAGAAACCAAACATGAAAAAACATTTGTACTACGGTAAAATTCTTGGCCAAACAACATCAAAACATAAGAAAACTATATGGTTAATCCATTACGTGGGTTGGCTACCGATTCCCCACAATGAAATATAAAATAAGAAGACCGAATCATCCTATCAATCACCAATTGGTTAACTATAGAAACAAATTGTTGATGATGCACAAAAGAACACAACTCGTTGCTTCTTTGACATTGTAAGGTCATCATTTTCTAAGATACCATCCACTTCTTCTTTAATATAATTTATTCGTTTATGGAATTTCACAAATACATCTGTACTACTCTCATAACCAAAGAAGCATCCTCAACACCATTATTT
Organism: Gentiana macrophylla; assembly: GCA_026214975.1. NCBI lineage: Eukaryota > Viridiplantae > Streptophyta > Magnoliopsida > Gentianales > Gentianaceae > Gentiana > Gentiana macrophylla. Next base: position 52,893 of record JAOBSW010000312.1, on the reverse strand, counting down.
GCACATTTTCACTGATCATCATCTTCCAAATTATCTCCATGACCTTTCTTAACATTACATTTTTCTTTAATCATGTTGCAAGATATTTTGCAACTCTTTGGTGTGTATCAGCTTAATAAGGTAATCAACAACAATATAGAAAATTGCTTAAGATAAGCATTAGTTATAAATCATGTCAATAATAAAATTGCTAGCCTAGAAATAATTACTTATAATTGGAAGTTTCATCTCGAACCCAACAAACTCAAGATCCATCCATTTTTGGCATGTCAACATCATTGAGAACAATGTCAAAGAATCATTTCCTCTCCCGCAAGCGGCTCAGCGGAATAGTATCTTGTGAAAATGTAGTAACTGCAATTCAATTTCAATCCATCATAAGTCATGAGACAGAAAAAGAATCACTAAGTGATAGATAAACAAAATTCTACGATAATAGAATACATATTAGTTTCTAGTACTGCAACGAAAACGTTGCCAACTTGACAAAGTTTAAGGCAGTCCTTACTAAAAGCCCAAATTTAGTCTTTATTCATGGAATTAACATTTGTGTACCCTAAATAAATGCATGCTGCTAATATCGCACCGTGAAAAGTGTGCATTCTTGTAGTGTAGTATATAATAAAATGATTGAGCAAACAACTAAACATATTACTAAACAAGTTTAGGAAAGAAAAAGATAGGCCAACCTTCTCTAAACTAGAAAGCAACCCTGAACATAAACTAATGCAACTTAGGTAGACTCTGGACATGACCAAAAGACACTTAACATGACGAATCAGATTGCTACTTAACAAAGGACAAAAAATGACATTACAAGGACCTGAATATCAATATCTCTTACAAGACACGAAGCAAAAGAGCAGGAAGACATAATCATATAATACGTTAGCAAATCAGACTCTAAAATACATTAATCAGGTGCATAGCTAACAGGGTAAACTAAACAGAGAACTAAACAAAACCCAACATACAGAGGACTAAAATCTTAAGACAAGCAGGCTCAACTGAACTCAAAAAATAGTACATGTCGTGAATTAAAATAGAGGCAAAACAGAATAACTTAGTCTCCAATTCATGGCAGCTAAAGGACCATGTACCATCCTTTTCAATTATAATCGGGCTCCTATTAAGATGTTCAAGGCATAAAACAGACTGTACACAACTTAACAACATAACATCAAGTTCAAGGCAGATACAAATGTTCTCTTAGAAAGATTATCACGACAAGATTAAGCATCCATTAGCCACAAAAACAACAGAGAATATAAGAACTGAAATTAAATTGCAAAAAATAGAGAACACTAACATATCTGAATATTGTAAAATTAAAATACCAGGATAGGGTTTTCGTGAGAAGAAATTGCGTAGAAGAAGATGAATTACATAATTTAGGTTTACGTTGTATTGATAAGGTTTTTAATTGACGGCGCCCTTACCAGTCTATTTTCACCGGCGCTCGTAGGTGGCACTGTCGTCTTGGACGTCTGATAGTCGAGTACGGCGGTGGTTGACTAATTGCTAGCGTGAGAAGGCAACTGGAAGATGAAGAGGCGGGAAGAGGATGGAGGAGGCAGGGGGAGCTGAAGTGAAGGAGGCGGGAGGAGTATGGAGGAGGCTGGAGAAATTTAGGGTTGGATATGGATGGTTTTTTTTTATTTTTGTGAGTAAATTTTTCTTTAAAAGGAATACATAATGAATTGAATTTTGTGTGTATGTGTTGGGGGGGGAGGCGGTTTGTTTAAAAAATAACAAACAATGACGGTATTTTTTTTAATGTACCGATAATAGCGGGAAATATGATAAATAATAACGGGATTTAAATTTTCGTCACCAACCATATGTTTTCAATAATTTAATGACGGGTTTAGCCTCCCGTCATTCAACTCTTGTCACTAATACACCATTTTCTTGTAGTGTATATACAAAAAGTTATAAGCCCTCGTTTTAAGTAAACTCTACTACAATTATATACCAAAAGTTGTAAACCCCTATTTTGTGTAAACTCTACGGTATAATTATATACAAAAAGTTATAAACCACCGTTTTGAGTAAACTCTACTACAATATTGAACAAAAAGTTGTAAACCCTCATTTTGAGTAAACTCTAATACAATTATATACCAAAGGTTGTAAAACCCCGTTTTGAGTAAACTTTACTACAATTATATATAAAAAGATGTAAACCCCCGTTTTGAGTAAACTCTACTACAACTATATAAAAAAGTTATACACCTCCGTTTTGAGTAAATTCTACTATAATTATATAGAAAAAGTTGTAAACCCCCATTTTGAATAAACTCTACTACAATTATATACAAAAAAATTTATAAACCCTCGTTTTGAGTAAACTCTACTACAATTGTATACAAAAAGTTGTAAACCCCAGTTTTGAGTTAACTCTACTATAATATTATACAAAAAATGTTGTAAACCCCTGTTTTGAGTAAACTCTACTATACTTCTATATAAAAAAGGTTATAAACCCCAATTATAAGTAACCTCTACTACAATTATTTTCAAAAAGTTGTAAACCCCAGTTTTGAGTAAACTCTACTACAATATTATACAAAAAAAAGTTATAAACCCCCGTTATCTATATACAAAAAGTTGTAAACCCCCGTTATAAGTAACATCTACTACAATTATATACAAAAAGTTGTAAACCCTCATTTTGAGTAAACTCTAACAAAATTATATACAAAAGGTTCTAAACCCCCGTTTTGAGTAAACTCTATGGAAATTATATACAAAAGTTGTAAACCCCCGTTTTGAGTAAGCTCTACTACAATTATATACAAAAAGTTATACCCCTCCGTTTTGAGTAAACTCTACTACGATTATATAGAAAAAGTTGTAAACGCTCATTTTGAGTAAACTCTAATACAATTATAGACAAAAGGTTGTAAACCCCATTTTGTGTAAACTCTACTACAATTATATACAAAAAAAGTTGTAAACCCCCATTTTGAGTAAATTCTACTACAATTATATACAAAAAATTGTACACCCTCGTTTTGAGTAAACTCTATTACAATTATATACAAAATGTTGTATACCCCCGTTTTGAGTATACTCTACTATAATTATATACAAAAAGTTGTAAACCCTCGTTTTGAGTAAACTCTACTACAATTATATACAAATAGTTATACACCTCCGTTTTGAGTAAACTCTACTAAAATTATATATAAAAAGTTCTAAACCCCCGTTTTGAGTAAACCCTAATATAATTATATACAAGATGTTATAAACCCTCGTTTTGAATAAACTCTACTCCAATTATATACAAAAAGTTGTAAACCCCAGTTTTGAGTAACTCTACTATAATATTATACAAAAAAAAAGTTGTAAACCCCTGTTTTGAGTAAACTCTACTATACATTTATATACAAAAAATTGTGAACCCCGTTATAAGTAACCGCTACAACAATTATATACAAAAAGTTGTAAACCCCCGTTTTGAGTAAACTATACTACAAATATATACAAAAAGTTGTAAACCCTCATTTTGAGTAAACTCTAATACAATTATATACAAAAGGTTGTAAACCCCCGTTTTGAGTAAACTCTACTACAATTATATACAAAAAGTAGTAAACCCTCGTTTTGAGTAAACTCTAATACAATTATGTACAAAAGGTTGTAAACCCCCATTTCGAGTAAATTCTAATACAATCATATACTAAAAGTTATAAACCCTCGCTTTGAGTAAACTATACTACAATTATATACAAAAAGTTGTTAACCCCTATTTTGAGTAAACTCTACTGTATAATTATATACAAATATTTGTAAACCCTTGTTTTGAGTAAACTCTACTACAACTATATACAAAAAGTTTTAAGCCCTCGTTCGGAGTAAACTCTAATACAATTATATACAAAAGGTTGTAAAGCCCTATTTTGAATAAACTCTACTACAATTATACAAAAAGTTGTTAACCCCCGTTTCACAAAACTCTACTACAATTATATACAAAAATTTACATACCTCCGTTTTGAGTAAACTCTACTACATTTATATACAAAAAGTTGTAAACCCCCGTTCTGAGTAAACTCTAATACAATTTAATACAAAATGTTATAAACCCTCGTTTTGAGTAAACTCTACTACAATTGTATACAAAAAGTTGTAAACCCCAGTTTTGAGTAAACTCAACTATAATATTATACAAAATAATTTGTAAACCCTTGTTTTGAGTAAACTCTACTATACATCTATATACAAAAAGTTGTAAACCCCTATTATAAGTAACCTCTGCTACAATTATATTCAAAAAGTTGTAAACCCCATTTTGAGTAAACTCTTCTTATAATTATATAAAAAAGTTGTAAACCTCCGTTTTGAGTAAACTCTACAACAATTATATACAAAAAGTTGAAACCCCCCGTTTTTAGTAAACTCTAGTACAGTTATATACAAAAAGTTGTAAACCTCCGTTTTGAGTAAACTTTACTACAATTATATACAAAAAGTTGAAAACCCCGTTTTGAGTAAACTCTAATATAATTTTGTATACGAAAAGTTGTAAACCGCCATTTTGAGTAAACTCTACGATACAATTAAGTAAGCTCTACTACAACTATACAAAAGTTGTAAACCCCTGTTTTGAGTAAACTCTACTACAACTATATACAAAAAGTTGTAAACCCGCGTTCTGAGTAAGCTCTACTACAATTATATACGAAAAAATACACCTCGGTTTTGAGTAAACTCTACTACGATAATATACAAAAAGTTTTAAACCCCCGTTTTGAGTAAACTCTAAAACAATTATATACAAAAAGTTGTAAACCCCCGTTTTGAGTAAAATCTACTACAATTATGTACAAAAAGTTTTAAACCCTCATTTTGAGTAAACTCTAATACAATTACATACAAAAGGTTGTAAAACCCCGTTTTGGGTAAACTTTACTACAATTATCTACAAAAAAGTTGTAAACCCCCCATTTGAGAAAACTCTACTGCTACTATAAACAAAAAGTTATACACCACCGTTTTGAGTAAACTCTACTATAATTATATACAAAAAGATGTAAACCCCGTTTTGAGTAAACTCTAACACAATTATATACAAAAAGTTGTAAACCCTTGTTTAGAGTAAACTCTTATTCTATTATATACAAAAGGTTGTAAACCCCCTGATATGAATCTGAGTCCAAGTCCTTCTCACGATCCTCTAATATTTCGGGCTGGGCTTAAAACTCAAGTGCAACAAAAAAAGAGGCTCGAGGTTTTGGATAAATTAGCCCAATTGACAATGTGGAGCCATTAAATCCATTATATTTGCTTATGGGCTTGCTGAAAAAAGCCCAACATTTTGGCTATTATTATACTACTTAATATATTTTATTATGCAATATTAAATAATCAACAAGACAAGTACATGGCTGATTTTGGATAAAAGGTGGCGCCATTTTGAAGTTCAAGAATACATTTGATACGAATCTGTTTTATGAAGATGATGAATAGGATCGGATTGATGTAAAATTGTTTTGAATAAAAAGATAAGTTAGTAAAACAAAGATAAGAGCTTCCTTGAAAAGCCTAGAAATCATGTTTCTAGGGATTCTTGGAAATGTCATGGAAGGTTAGAAATCTTGTTTCTAAGGACCTTGGATCGATTTGGATGCCACAACAACTTGCTCAAGTTTGTTGATAAATCCTAAGTTTAGTGTTCTATCCAGAAACACACACCAAAAGTAAACACTTTGGAGAAAACTCAAATAGTTATATTGATCAAAGTTTTTTTGTGTCTTACAAGTTACAAGTAAAAGGCTATTTATAGGCTTCAAGGATACATTATAAGAAGCTAGATACATAAGAAAAACACTTCAAATTCAGATACATGGATGCTAATTTTCGGCCATATGCAAGACTAGCTAGATTCATTGAATCTAGATTCAATGTATCTTATTTAATGCTTGTACATGAACTTGTTTTCTTCCAAGACTTGAATTCTTGTATTCTTGAACTTCAAAATGGCACCACCTTTTATCCAAAATCAGCCATGTACTTGTCTTGTTGATGATTTAATATTGCATAATATATATATATATATATATTGCATAATAAAATATATATTAAGTAGTATAATAATAGCCAAAATGTTGGGCTTTTATTCAGCCAGCCCAATAATACTTAAAATGAATATGTTAGCCTTAGTTTCTTGCTTGTTGGACTTGGGCTCCTCCAATGTTGTTGTCACCATTATTTTTAGAGCTTTTTCTCTATTCTTTCTTTGCAATCTGGTTTCAGGCCCAACATGAATGGTTAACGGATCATGATTCACATCATTCCCTCCCAGTTGCAAAGGATTTGTCCTCAAATCAAGAGGGTTGTCAAATGGTTTTAAATCTGATATGTTGAAAGAATTTGAAATGCCCCAATCATCCGGAATGTCCACTTTATAAGCATTGTTGTTAATCCGCTCCAAAATCTGAAATGGCCCGTCTCCTCTTGGGTGTAGCTTTGATTTGCGTTTGTGAGGAAATCTATCTTTGCGAAAATGGATCCAAACCCAATCTCCAGGTTCGAGTATCAACTCCTTTTTGCCTTTGTTTGCTTTCTTCGCATAACGAACTGTTTGTTCTTCCAAGTTCTTCCTTGCTTTTTCATGCATCTCTCGGACCAGCTGTGCTTTCTTCTCACCATCCAAATGTGTTTGCATTCCTATAGGCAATGGAACAAGATCAATAGGTAGGGTAGGGTTGAAACCATAAACAATTTCAAAAGGTGAGTACTTAGTGGCAGAATGTGTAGCACGATTATAAGCAAACTCAACAAATGGTAAACAAGATTCCCAATTCTTTAAGTTCTTTTGGATAACAATTCGCAACAATTGACCCAAAGTTCGATTCACAACCTCAGTTTGGCCATCTGTTTGAGGGTGATATGCAGTAGAATACAAAAGAGAAGTACCAAGTTTCATCCATAAGACACGCCAAAAATGACTAACAAACTTAACATCACGATCACTTACGATTGATTTAGGCACACCATGTAAACGAACCACTTCTTTAAAGAATAAATCAGCAATATATGAAGCATCATTGGTTTTATTACAAGGAATGAAATGTGCCATCTTTGAAAATCGATCAACCACTACAAAAACAGAATCCTTACCACCTTGAGAACGGGGTAAACCTAACACAAAGTCCATAGACAAGTCCACCCAAGGAAATGAGGGAATAGGCAAAGGGGTATACAAACCATGCGGGTGTGACTTAGACTTAGCCCTTTTACAGTTAATGCAAGCATCACAAACACGTCGAACATCCTTAACCATTTTAGGCCAATAAAAATGAGTATGCAGCATGTCAAGTGTTTTAGCAACTCCAAAATGTCCCATTAAACCGCCCCCATGTGCTTCTCGAACCAAATACTCACGAATTGAACCACGGGGAATGCACAATTTAGATTCCTTAAATAAAAACCCATCATGCTTATAAAACTTCTCAAAAGCAGATTTTTCACACAACTTGTAAATTTTACCAAAATCAAAATCAGAATCATACAAGTCTTTCATTTGCTCAAATCCCAACAATTTCGTTTGCATTTGCGTGATCAAAGTGTAACGACGAGATAGTGCATCAGCCACAACATTCTCTTTTCCTTTCTTGTATTTAATGACATAAGGAAATGATTCAATGAATTCAAGCCAACGAATGTGCCTAGAATGCAATTTTGATTGTCCCTTTAAGTATTTCAAAGATTCATGATCAGAATGTATAACAAACTCTTTAGGACGCAAGTAATGTTGCCAAGTACGCAAACATTGAACTAATGCATATAATTCCTTATCATAAGTTGCATAATTCAGACTTGCTCCTTTTAACTTTTCACTAAAATATGCAATCGGTTTGCCATCTTGAGTTAACACACCACCAATCCCAACACCCGAAGCATCGCATTCAATCTCAAACATTTTAGAAAAATCAGGCAGAGCAAGAAGGGGTGCAGAGATTAAAAGAGTTTTAAGAGTTTCAAAGGCTTCCTTTTCTTTTGGACCCCAATGAAATAGCACATGCTTTTTGACCAACTCGTTGAGGGGTGCTGCAATGGTGCTGAAATTTCTCACAAATCGTCTATAGAAACTTGCAAGGCCATGAAAAGATCTAACCTCCGCAACACTTTTTGGTTCAGGCCAATCAGCCACAGCTTTCACTTTCTCCTTGTCAACTTCAATACCCTGTCCACTTACAACAAATCCAAGAAAAACAACTCTATCCATGCAAAATGAACATTTCTTTAAGTTAGCATAGAGTTTAGCTTGCCTCAGTGTGTTCAAAACACCCTCAAATGTGTTAAATGCGATTCCATATCAATTACTGTAAATGAGTATATCATCAAAATACACAACTACAAATTTGCCAATAAACTCACGCAAAACCTCGTTCATTAGTCTCATGAAGGTGCTTGGTGCGTTGGTAAGCCCAAATGGCATTACTAACCACTCATATAATCCAAACTTGGTTTTAAATGCAGTTTTCCACTCATCACCCTTTCGAATCCTTACTTGAAAATAACCACTTTTCAAATCAATTTTTGTAAAGAATTTAGAACCATGCAACTCATCTATCATGTCATCAAGACGGGGAATAGGAAAACGATATTTTACCGTGATTTGGTTGATGGCTCGGCAATCCATACACATCCTCCATTCTCCATTCTTTTTCGGCACAATCAAGACAGAACAACACACAAGGACTCATGGATTTTCTGATCTTACCATTTGCTAATAATTCCATGACTTGCCTTTGAATTTCTTGTGCCTCGGTTGGATTGACTCGGTAGGCTGGTCGGTTGGGTAAAACAGCTCCGGGAATGAAGTCAATTGCATGTTCCACTCCTCTCAAAGGCGGTAAACCCTTAGGTTCTTCCTCGGGAAACACATCTTCAAATTCCTGTAAAACTGAGCACACAACACTAGGAAGAGAACTTGTTAGATCACTTACAGAAATTAGTAAAGGGGAAGGGAAGTCAAACAGATTTTCTTCACTTGTGTGTGGAATTAATTCACTTGTATCTTGATACATGAAAAGAATAGGAAACCTTTCAGATTTCAAAGTCAAATGTATAGACTTCCCAACTTTCGGTTGTGGTTCCACAATTTCAACTCTCTTAGTCATTTTCAGATCGGCCTTGGCATCATTTGAGTCCACAAGTTTAGTGTCAACTTTAACAGCCTCATTAAGCCTCTTTTTATTAAATTTTACTTGATCCATGTGTGCCTCTTCAGGTGTCAAAGATGCCAAGGTAAAACGTTTACCATTATGCATGAAAGAGTATTTGTTTGTGTACCCATCATAAATCACTCTTTTATCAAATTGCCAAGGTCGTCCCAAAAGTATATGAGTCACGGTCATTGGTATAATATCACAAAGAATACGGTCCTCATATTTAGTCAATGAAAACGGGACATAAGCCTGACTTACCACTTTAATTGATTCACGGTCTTTCAACCATTGAAGTTTATAGGGTTGTGGGTGTTTAATCGTGTCAAGTCCCAATTTCTCCACAACATCGGTACTCACAGCATTGGTACAACTTCCAGAATCAATTATTAGCATGCACAACTTTCCTTTAATCAAACAACGGGTTTGAAAAATGTTCTCACGTTGAAGTTCATTCTTATCAATGTTTACAACAGCACTTAACATCTTTTTGGACACAAGCATTGTTCGGTCATCAAAATCAAGTCCCTCATCCTCAATTATGTCCTCCGAATCATTATCAACATTATTAGGTTCATTTTCAGTTTCAGATGCAGATTCATACATGTTCTCACCAACGGATATGTACATACGTTTGTTCGGACATTCATTTGCCTTATGACCAACACCTTGACATTTAAAACATTTAAAAGTGCTACTGGAAGTTGCAACTGACTTACCCTTTTCAAAATCAAATTTCTTGATTTGTGATTCAGAATTAGATTGAGAAGGGGTGTACTTAGAAGAATTTGGACGAGAAAACTTACCTCCTTCGGTTTTTGAATAAGAAGACTTAGTGAAAGAACCTCCAGCACTCCGACTTGAATAGGCTGATTTCTTTTGCTTGTTTTGCTTTTCAATAGTGATTGCAGCATGCAACATATCATCATAAGTCCTACAATTCATCCGTTCCACGGGATAGCCAATTTCAGCCCGTAATCCTCCAAGAAAACGTGCCATAGTATGCTCTTCATCTTCCTCCGTTGCTGTCCTCCTTAATGCTAATTCGAGTGCTCCATGAAAATCCATAACTGATTTGTCACCTTGTTCCAAAGTTTGCAAATGTCTCACTTGTTCACGTCTATAAGATTCCGGTACCCATCTTCTATGCATCTCCTCTTTCAAAATAGTCCAAGAGTTGATAGGATTTTGTCTATTTTTCCTGCGCTTTTCATTAGTATGCATAAACCACAACATAGGAGACTCTTCAAATTCACTAGTGGCTAGGGCAACTTTCATACGTTCAGAATAGTGATGACATACAAAGATTTGCTCCATACGTAATATCCATGCAAAATAGTCATTAGGATCAGATGTACCTTTAAATGATGGAATCCTTTGCTTAATACTCCTTACCTCATCATTTGGATCAGCCTCATCTTGATCATTTTCCTCGTATGGTTCAGGTTCATGTGCAATATGTCTAACAGCCCTATGTTGAGCACCACGGCCACCTCGACCACCACGGCCTCCTCTACCACCACGGTCTTCATTTGGTTCATTTACCTCCAAGCGTGCCATGAGTATTTCCATGTTATTTCTTAGTTCTTCAAATCGTTGTTCATATATTCTGTTTTGGCCCTCTTGGGCTTGTAGAAAAAGTTCTACATCCCTTGCGGCTCTAGGAAGACGAGCAGCACTTTGATCTCCATCGGTGTCTTCCATTGTGTATGGATTTGAATAGACTTTAAAATTCAGATCTTTCAACAAAGTTCACAAACTCTTGAGCTTCCAAAGATACAAGATCAAAAGACTCAAAAATTTCTGATTTTTTTTTGACTTTGGCCGAATTTTTTTTTTTTTTTTTTTTAACTTGTTGCTCGTACGGAACAGTATGCTCGTGTGGAACAAATTATTTTTCAAATACACACGATTTACTTGTGCACCTTTTTTTTTTATAAATATATATATATATAAATATATGCTCTCTAATAAAATAAAGTGTTCTTCAAATACACACGATCATATGCATACTATGGTTCTTCAGATACATACGATAATATGCAACAGAGAATAATTTTTTTTTAAGAGCTTTTGAAAACAAGATTACTTCAATCTATAGTCTCTGATACCAACTGATACGAATCTGTTTTATGAAGATGATAATAGGATCGGATTGATGTAAAGTTGTTTTGAATAAAAGATAAGTTAGTAAAACAAAGATAAGAGCTTCCTTGAAAAGCCTAGAAATCTTGTTTCTAGGGATTCTTGGAAATGTCCTTGGAAGCTTAGAAATCTTGTTTCTAAGGACCTTGGATCGATTTGGATGCCACAACAACTTGCTCAAGTTTGTTGATAAATCCTAAGTTTAGTGTTCTATCCAGAAACACACACCAAAAGTAAACACTTTGGAGAAAACTCAAATAGTTATATTGATCAAAAGTTTTTGTTCTTCTACAAGTTACAAGTAAAAGGCTATTTATAGGCTTCAAGGATACATTATAAGAAGCTAGATACATAAGAAAAACACTTCAAATTCAGATACATGGATGCTAATTTTCGGCCATATGCAAGACTAGCTAGATTCATTGAATCTAGATTCAATGTATCTTATTTAATGCTTGTACATGAACTTGTTTTCTTCCAAGACTTGAATTCTTGTATTCTTGAACATCAAAATGGCGCCACCTTTTATCCAAAATCAGCCATGTACTTGTCTTGTTGATTATTTAATATTGCATAATAAAATATATATTAAGTAGTATAATAATAGCCAAAATGTTGGGCTTTTATTCAGCCAACCCAATAATACTTAAAATGAATATGTTAGCCTTAGTTTCTTGCTTGTTGGACTTGGGCTCCTCAAATGTTGTTGTCACCATTATTTTTAGAGCATTTTCTCTATTCTTTCTTTGCAATGTTTGTTTCAACATGAATGGTTAACGGATCATGCCCAACATGAATGGTTAATGGATCATGATTCACATCAGAACCTTCTTGATATGCAACACCAAGAAAAACTCAAAGTTTTTCTTCTTCCAAAAAACCCTAGATGAGAAAACTAATTTTTCCTCTCTTTTTAATGTGTGTAGTCGAATTTTCCATGCCCAAAAAACCTTAGAATAACACTCCTTTTATAGGAGAGTAAATCCTTGGCCTCCAAGTATTAATTAATTAAATAAATAATTAATTAAACAAAATAAAAGAATATTTTCCTTAATGACTAATTGTGACATGTATTGACCAATAGGAAATCAAATAACAAGTCATCCAACCAATCATGTAACAAGAATATATTTTATTTTCCACATCACAAAAATTAATTCTTGTGATAATTACAAGGAGAAATGGCGCCACATTAGCTAGGGTTTTAGCCCACATAAAATGTCTTTTATGTGTATTATATTATTTAGCCCAACTAAATAATATCCATGCATATCAATTAATCACCAAATTAATTAATTATCATCACTGAGGCCCAAGTAACAAGATTATTAGTCCGAATTACGAAGCCACATCGGGGACCATGGACCTATAACCGATAGCTCCAATAATTAATTAATCATCGAACATAATAAGTACATTAATTATTAATTCCGGGATTACGCCACCATAAACCCGGCGAACTCTACCGATTATAGATGTATACTTATACTCAACCCATGAGTGAATAAGCGTCCATTGATATAATCACTACATACGGATTAACCCTCCATAGATCGTCCATTCTCGAGTGGGAAGTCTCCGTGAACCCGACTTCAGAATATCTTATCCTTATTTACCATTAACCCCTCGATGATCAATTAGCACACATATCCTCGACTAGTAGCTAATTAGTCAAATGTGAACTCCGGGATCGATCACTTTCTTAGGGCTAACAAATAAGGGGATCGTCTCTACTTCCCGCAGGAAGGAATGGATTCCATGTCTGTGAAGATCGAAACTACTCACTCATCGTGAGATAGTGCCAATGAGAAGTGGCTTGGAACACATATCTAAGTGAACCGTAACTAACACATCAAACACTACCCCGAGACAAGCAAAGACCACGTGATCACCTCGAGATTAAGGTTGATCCATATATGATCATCTAATGATTTAATAAGATTCCTCGATTACGGAATTATATCGAGAAATTGAGATTAAATCGGTCCAAATTCTATATGAATGCCATCATATATAAATGCCCCACGTAGGTACCTCTGCCGGCAAATCCGGATAAGACTATCACACCCTGGCGTGTTCTGGCGCATTATTGGTGTTTTAATCAAGAGACCATAAACTCGATTAAGTTCACCACGGACTAACAGCTTTAAGCATATCTCCACTAACTCAATCCTCACGTGTAATCCATACACTGAGTTAAGTGGTTACATACAAATATACTTAGGGTTTGCAGCAGTGTATTACTTTACAAGCTCAAAGAAAGTAATAAGGTGAGATAAATTATGTCATTCATTATTAAAAACAATTACACAAATTGTCTTGCGGGCACTACACCTAACAATCTCCCACTTCCACGAAATGACAAGCAACGATTGTTTTTAGAGCACACCCTTTCTCATCTTATTCACAACACTCTCCCACTTGCTCTAAAAGCAGATGAGACATATCCATCAATGCCGTACCCTCCAAGCACTCGACTTGGTACACTGATTAGTTAGGTTGTCGACTCGAGATGATCTTTAGGATCGAAACGTCGCCGGTCCTTCCAATCAGGCGGTACTCTCTCTCAATATGCTTTTGACTTCTTGTGACCGAGAAGATCATTCTAAGCTATCTCTTCACTGTTTTCACAATGAAGTGATATCGGCTTATCAGACCTGGAATTACTCCCAGACCAAAAAGGAAATTCTAAGCACTATGAATAAACACTGAGCCCGAGATCAACTTAATGATCATCCTTAATCTGACTACAAGTTAGAATCAGTGTAGTCAACCATATTCAAGTTTGCACCCGAATATACAAGCACATTATTCCTTGTTCTTCAAAAATACTTGAGGATGTACTAAAACCGCTATTCAATGCTCGAATCCGAGATTTGACTATTATTGACTTGTGACAACCTGACTTGCCGTTGTCCAAGAGAGACTCTATCCCATTTTCTCTTTATCCGAAGATTTAGAGAATCATTCCTAAGAGGTAGGGTAGGACTACTCTCGATGAATGTTGCATACGTATATGCATGATCGTCTTATTCAATAAGATAGGTGGGATAGCCAATGACTCATTCTCGTGAATTTGACCGAATCAAATTCTTAGAATATAGTCCAATTCTCTCATCCAGAGAATCTTGGCGTGTCAGTTTCCGACTTCAGATAGCACACACATGTTGTTTCCAACTGTTTCAGTGTTATCATTCATGAACACTAATACTACTACTTTACCAATATTGATATCCAGGTCTACGAAAGACTTATCAATATTCAGTCAAGTCCACATATTTTAAAACATGTGACTTTAAATGACCGAGAGGTTCTCTTAAATCCACAAAGGATATAAGCCCGGCAAATCATCCCGCCGCTTGTTGTAACCAAGACCCTTCTTTCCGAATGAATCCAGACTCCGCTTTACGGCAAGAAAGTCTCGTGGAATCACCCATATTTTCTCTTTCTAACGAAATCTAGCAAGACCGAGTGGTGAGAGAGTTCAAGGTCCAGTTAACTCTTTCCTTTTAGGGAATCACCCCAGACCACTCACTTTGTGCCGAAAGTTAAACTTTCCTATTCATTCGACTCTTTTCGGCGTAGGACCAATTACTCCCACTCGGGCCCGAGACACTCGTGTAGTTCTACAAGAGGTCGAATGAATCGGAGTACCAAAACTCCATTCACAGGGATAAGGTTTTCGAACCAACCTCTCTGATCAGAATCCTATACAGCCCACAAAGAGCCACAGGTTATCAATCACCTCAACAGACTATAAAGTCCACACAACCATAATGGGTCAATGGTTAAACCATACTCCCACCGCGTTCTCGTGGATTGACATTCTGATCTAGTAGTATTTATCGAAGGTAATCACCAACAACCGATGTTGGACGTGGTCCGATTAAATCGTATAGTAACTTCCTTTGGGTAACCGTACTCGAGGTCTAAGGTCATTACTTATAGATTCTATCGAGAAGAATTGTGACACCAACCGTCACTTTCTCGATCTCAAGAATCTTACAACCAACCTTCACTCGCCTCATTAAGGCATTTCACGAAATAGCCTAAATCAGCGTATGCAAAAATCTCCATCCTACCTTCAAGCATTAAATGCTAAATGCCTACATTTACGGAAGTGGTGTGAATCGAATTCACTCCTTATCCATAAATTCACTAGCATCTTCTAGCGGAACTTCTCGGTTTACATAATAATGTTAACCGTTATTTTGCAACCAATTATCTTAATCGAGTTTAGCAGTGTATTGTAGTACATCAATAACTATATAGGGCAAGTCTATGGTTTCTTTCTTAGTGAGAAACATTCCACTAGGAGGCAGGCTAAGCATCAGTCCCAAGACTATGCTATAGCCTATTTATGAGCATGGAATACTCTATTCTCTGCTAAAATCAGAGACTCATCCTCATATTCTTTTGATAAACTAAATCGCATTTCGAGTAGTTATCAGACAAAATGTCACCACTCAAAAACTCCCACTAGCTTGTGTCTCTCACTAGACCCCGAAGGTCATGATGAACAAGCTATGTTACCCCTTCAAATCTATTACACTCTCCCGATTGAAAGGAAACTTAGTCATTGTTCCTTTGAGATAGTGTTCCTAGAATGGGAGATAGGAATCACCCTTAGCCAAATCGTCAGTCTTATCTCTAGGATATATGCACTAATTAATAGATATTGAAGGGGTCGCTTTATCTTAATACGGAAACCTTTTACCTTTAATAGTTTTAGATGTGTTACACTTATTCAAATTTTCTTAGTGGTTCTCGACTTTATCAAAGAAAAGTCCGAGTCTTGGATTCAGATTACAAATGTCATATTCACTTTCTATGAGGCAACAATATATCGAGTTGAAAGTGAATCCATTTGTTCCAACGAATCAGAAACGTAAAAATAAATTTTTCGGTGATATTCAAGGATAGAATCCAAATTCATTTCCTTATATCACTCCCACTATTATAGTGAAAATAATCGCCCGTTGTCTACTTTATTAATTGTTAATGCACAAATTTCCTTGTTCTTCCAAAGAACTAAGCTACCGAGTCATGTTACTCGGTTTAAGAAAGTCGCTCAGGATTCATTGGTTAAGTGATCCGAAATCACTTTCCTTATCCTATACTTTCTTTAATTAATGTTTCGATTAGCCTCAAAACTTTAGTTAAGATGATTAACACTTACATTCTTTCCCATTCTCAACTTTCCTTAAAAGGAAATAGTCTTGAACTAGCAGTTCAATTGAGTAGACACTACTCGTGAACTGTGGGATGTCTAATGAAAGCGTTACCCAGTGGGACTAATTTTCTAATAAATTAGAAATTAGAAAAACAACAGATAAAAGCTCCCACTAGTTTATCGGTTCCAAATACCGTCTAACTAGCGACACTTTAACTGATGATTCTCCAATTTTTCTATTAGAAAATTTCTCGTGTAGACACTACACAATTAAAATTCACTAGAAGAATTTTATCGTCCCAATCATCTTTCAAACTAACTATGGTTGTCTCTCGTTCAACACGAGTGACAGCAGTGACATACTATTTACGTCACTTAAGTCTTGAAGGCTCAAGAGAAATATCTCTTCCGAAAAATTAATCGCATGTAAGATCAATAATTACAACGTTCTAGTTACTTACCATTTTTAACGAAGTCATTACTAGTCAATTTTACACTAGCAGTCTAGCACCTGTAGAGAGATATATAAATAGTTGTAAATAAAATTGATGTAAGATAAATCCAAATCATACACTACTAATAAATTTTAGGAACATAAACTAAGTACTTATAGTCTATCCTACCGTTCCAAGGACTTAATCTCTCACCTCAATTGCCGCCTTAGGGTAGGTCAAAGAGGTTTCGATTAATATTGAAGATCAACTTGAGAATCGAACATCTCATTTGTGATCGTCAATCACCTTTCCTTTTCAGCCAAGGTATTACCAAAATACCTTTTGCGTGTGACCTCATCGTTTCAAATCTTTAGATAGACCCCAGTGTGCCGCCTTAGGGTCGGTCAGTGACTCAGCGAGTACCAAAAATCCTATCCTTTCGGAGACCAAGCCATGAATTTTGATAGCGGTGAATGCATTCCTTTGGGGGCCGAAATCAAAGCCGGCACGAGGCGTCACCATTCTCTCACGTTGCTTGTGTCAACAGTAGAGGACGTGGGTTCGGCTGTCGCCTCTCCCGCTCCCACTCAATATTTTGAAAAAAGTGGTGGGTTTACTGATCACGTTTTTGGACTTGATGTTACATTAAGGAACAATAAATCATAGGCCCGAATGTTGTCGGTTATGTGGGCTAGCCCACCCGACCTATTCGTTAGAACATATGTGGCCGTCGGACGGGTCAAGGCTAGGAGAGGTCCGTTGAGCCGTAGTGGCTCTTGGGATGGCTCATAATTTCCGGACCCCCGTGCAAACGCCACACGTGGAGGGTGAAGTCGATTGAGCCGTAGCTACTGTTGACCACCCAACCGTGGTTAAACCACTTTCAACCTGTTTGCCCGTGATTATCCAATCCTTAAACATCAAACATTCACGTAGACACTACGGAACAAAAACGTAATCTCGCCTTAGGTAAGGTGGAATTTACCGAGAATCCAACACCTTAACCACGAGGTTTCGGATTTTACTCCTTATGCTTTCGCAGAGGGGATTCACCGAGAATCCATCACCCAACCTCGACGATTGAAAAACCCGTGTTCCTCGGTTTTACCCTAATTAGTTTCTAATTAATATCAAACAATTAATTAAAACTAATCGTGTGTTTTATACATGCCTAACTAATTCCTCGAATTAATTTCTACATGTATGTATATGGAGTGGAATTCATGATATGATGCATGTCATGGCAATTTTCCGGTTCTACTCATACAATCTACACATGTATACTAGTGCGGAAAATAAACACCGAGATGGACCGTTGGCACCCCCGTAACTAATCTATTCAAAAATAAATTAAAAAACCCTAATCTGCAGCTGTTAAGAATCTTCGACGATCGGCATATCAAACGAACTTGGATCAGGACGAAACTTTTCAGATCTTATCCTCATTCTTCGGACTTCAAGATGGACGGTTGGATCAGAGCTTTGACATGTCAATCTTCCTCAGTGAGCCGCCCAACTTGCTGCTGAAACAGACTCTTACAGCAGCGCATCATATACTTCCCGAGACCGATCGGGGATGAAGATGAATCCCGATCGTCCTGAAAATTTTATCCCACGTCCAAAACTCCATGATTATCGATCTGACCGGTCGGATATTCGTTTCAACGGTCCAATACTTTCCAGAAAATCGAGGAAGTCACAGTTAGGGTTTCTGTGAATCCTGCGATTTTCTGTTACAGATGCCTCTTCTCATCAAAGAACGGACATCCAAACGGACTCTGATCGACGCCAAATTTTGTGGGATTGTTCATCAACTTCCAATCTCGATTCTGACCGGAGGGATCTTCGTTTTAACGGCTCAAACAACGGAAAAAACGAAAAGACTAAACAGCTATTGTACAGATCTATTTTCTGGAAATTAAACTTGCAACAAAAATAAATTACATAATTTCCTATACTCATGTAAACGAAATTTTCATCATTTATATGAGTTTACAATAGATCTAACGGGTAAACAGTGCCAACCCCCAATCCATCTTTTCAACCATAACAATTTATCACTATCAATGCATAAAACAATAAATAAAAATTTACCTACATGCAATTCCACTCCTTTAAATCGTTTAATTATGATTATGACTATATAAATCGTGGAACCTTGCTCCGATACCACATAAAGGATGCAGGTTCTTAGATCTAAACGAGTTAGATCTACGCGCGGCGGATGGATTACGACTTATATATCACAATACATAGTTAAAGGACTTAAACTACTACAAGGGGGTTAAGATCATGTTACCAATAGTAGGAAGAGAAGCCAAGATCTTCCGATGTGTTCTCCAAACGGCGGTTGGTGGACACCCTTTCTTGATACACGAACCTCCTTGATATGCAACACCAAAAAAAACTCAAAGTTTTTCTTCTTCCAAAAACCCTAGATGAGAAAACTAATTTTTCCTCTCTTTTTAATGTGTGTAGTCGAATTTTCCATGCCCAAAAAACCATGGAATAACTCTCCTTTTATAGGAGAGTAAATCCTTAACCTCCAAGTATTAATTAATTAAATAATTAATTAATTAAACAAAATAAAAGAATATTTTCCTTAATGACTAATTGTGACATGTATTGACCAATAGGAAATCAAATAACAAGTCATCCATCCAATCATGTAACAAGAATATCTTTTATTTTCCACATCACAAAAATTAATTCTTGTGATAATTACTAGAGAAATGGCGCCACATTAGCTAGGGTTTTAGCCCACATAAAATGTCTTTATGTGTATTATATTATTTAGCCCAACTAAATAATATCCATGCATATCAATTAATCACCAAATGCAATTAATTATCAATGAAGCCCAAGTAACAAGATTATTAGTCCGAATTACGTAAGCCACATCGGGGACCATGGACCTATAACCGTGAGCTCCAATAATTAATTAATCATCGAATGCAGAATAAGCACATTAATTATTAATTCCGGGATTACACCACCATAAACCCAAATCAACTCTACCGATTATAGATGTATACTTATACTCAACCCATGTAGAGTGAATAAGCGTCCCATTGATATAATCACTACATACGGATTAACCCTCCATAATCGTTGTCCATTACGAGTGGGAAGTCTCCGTGAACCCGACTCGTAATATCTTATCCTTATTTACCATTAACCCCTCGATGATCAATTAGCACACATATCCGACTAGTAGCTAATTAGTCAAATGTGAACTCCCGGATCGATCACTTTCTTAGGGCTAACAAATAAGGGACTGCCTCTACATCCCGCAGAAGGAATGGATTCCATGTCCGTGAAGATCGTAACTACTCACTCATCAGGGAGATAGTGCCAATGAGAAGTGGCTTGGAACACATATCTAAGTGAACCGTAATTAACACATCAAACACTACCCCGAGACAAGCAAAGACTCGTGATCACCTCAGATTAAGGTTGATCCATATATGATCATCTAATGATTTAATAAGATTCCTCGATTACGGAATTATATCGAGAAATTCAGATTAAATCGGTCCAATCCTATATGAATGCCATCATATATAAATGCCCCACGTAGGTACCTCTCTACCGACAAATCCGATAAGACTATCACACCCTAAGGTGTTCAGGCGCATTATTGGTGTTTTAATCAAGAGACCCTAAACTCGATTAAGTTCACCACGGACTAACAGTTTAAGCATATCTCCACTAACTCAATCCTCACGTGTAATCCATACACTGAGTTAAGTGGTTACATACAGATATACTTAGGGTTTGCAGCAGTGTATTACTTTACAAGCACAAAGCAAGTAATAAGGTGAGATAAATTATGCCATTCATTATTAAAAACAATTACACAAATTGTCTTTTGGGCACTACACCTAACAATCTCCCACTTGCACGAAATGACAAGCAACGATTGTTTTTAGAGCATACCCTTTCTCATCTTATTCACAACACTCTCTCACTTGCTCTAAAAGCGGATGATGAGACATATCCATCAATGCCGCACCCTCCAAGCACTCGACTTGGTACACTCGATTAGTTAGGTTGTCGACTGAGACGATCTTTAGGATCAAACGTCGCCGGTCCTTCCAATCAGTGGTACTCTCTCTCAATATGCTTTTGACTTCTTGTGACCGAGAAGATCCTTCTAAGCTATCTCTTCTTCTGCTTTCACAATGAAGTGATATCGGCTTATCGGACCGAATTACTCCCGCACCAAAAGGAAATTCTAAGCACTATGAGTAAACACTCGAGCCCGAGATCAACTTAATGATCATCCTTAATCGACTACAAGTCGAATCGATTGTAGTCAACCATATTCAAGTTTGCACCCGAATATACAAGCACATTATTCCTCGTTCTTCAAAAATACTTGAGGATGTACTAAAACCGCTATTCAATGCTCGAATCCGAGATTTGACTATTATTGACTTGTGACAACCTGACTTGCCGTTGTCCAAGAGAGACTCTATCCCATTTTCTCTTTATCCGAAGATTTAGAGAATCATTCCTAAGAGGTAGGGTAGGACTACTCTCGATGAATGTTGCATACGTATATGCATGATCGTCTTATTCAATAAGATAGGTGGGATAGCCAATGACTCATTCTCGTGAATTTGACCAATCAAATTCTTAGAATATAGTCCACCTCTCTCATCCAGAGAATCTTGGCGTGTCGATTTCCGACTTCAGATAGCACACACATGTTGTTTCCAACCGTTTCAGTGTTATCATTCATGAACACTAATACTACTACTTTACCAATATTGATATCCAGTCTACGAAAGAATTATCAATATTCTCGGTCAAGTCCACATATTTTAAAACATGTGACTTTAAATGACCGAGAGGTTCTCTTAAATCCACAAAGGATATAAGCCCCGGCAAATCATCCTTCCGCTTGTTCTAACCAAGACCCTTCGTTCCGAATGAATCCAGACTCCGTTTTACGGCAAGAAAGTCTCGTGAATCACCCCTATTTTCTCGCTCTAACGAAATCTAGCAAGACCGAGTGGTGAGAGAGTTCAAGGTCCAGTTAACTCTTTCCTTTTAGGGGATCACCCTGAACCACTCGACTTTGTGTCAAAGTTAAACTTTCCTATTCATTCGACTCTTTTCGCGTAGGACCAATTACTCCCATCGGGCCTGGAGACACTCGTAGTTCTTCAAGAGGTGAATGTAATCTGAGTACCAAAACTCCATTCACAGGGATAAGGTTTTCGAACCAACCTCTCTGATCAGAATCCTATACAGCCCACAAAGAGCCACAGGTTATCAATCACCTCAGCAGACTATAAAGTCCACACAACCATAATGGGTCAATGGTTAAATCATACTCCCACTGCGTTCTGGGTGGATTGACATTCTGATCTAGTAGTATTTATCAGTGTAATCACCAACAACCGATGTTGGACGTGGTCCGATTAAATCAGATAGTAACTTCCTTTGGGTAACCGTACTCCAAGTCTAAGGTCATTACTTATAGATTCTATCGGAAGAATTACGACAGTCCCAATCGTCACTTTACGATCTCAAGAATCTTACAACCAACCTTCACTCGCCTCATTAAGGCATTTCACTAACAGTCCTAAATCGAGCGTATGCATAAAATCTCCAGTCTACCTTCAAGCATTAAATGCTAAATGCCTACATTTACGGAAGTGGTGTGAACCGAATTCACTCATTATCCATAAATTCACTAGCATCTTCTAGTAGACTTCTCGGTTTACATAATAATGTTAACCGTTATTTTGCAACCAATTATCTTAATCGAGTTTAGCAATTGTATTGTAGTACATCAATAACTATATAGGGCAAGTCTATGGTTTCTTTCTTAGTGAGAAACATTCCACTAGAGGCGGGCTAAGCATCACCCCAAGACTATGCTATAGCCTATTTATGAGCATGGAATACTCTATTCTCTCGCTAAAATCGTAGACTCCTCCTCATATTCTTTTGATAAACTAAATCGCGTTTGAGTAGTTATCGGACAAAATGTCACCACTCAAAAATCCCACTAGCTTGTGTCTCTCTACTAGACCCGAAGGTCATGATGAACAAGCTATGTTACCCTTCAAATCTATTACCCTCTCCCGATTGAAAGGAAGCTTAGTCATTGTTCCTTTGAGATAGTGTTCCTAGACGGAGATAGGAATCACCCTTAGCCATCGTCAGTCTTATCTCTAGGATATATGCACTAATTAATAGATATTGAAGGTCGTCGTTTATCTTAATACGAAACCTTTTACCTTTAATAGTTTTAGATGTGTTACACTTATTCACTTTTCTTAGTGGTTCGACTTTATCAAACAAAATTCCGAGTCTTGATTTGTACTACAAATGTCATATTCACTTTCTATGAGGCAACAATATATCGAGTTGAAAGTGAATCCATTTGTTCCAACGAATCAGAAATGAGAAAAATAAATTTTTCGTGATATTCAAGATAGAATCCGAAATTCATTTCCTTATATCACTCCCACTATTATAGCTGAAATAACTGCCCGTTGTCTACTTTATTAATTGTTAATGCACAGCTTCCTTGTTCTTCCAAAGAACTAAGCTACCGAGTCAAGTTACTCGGTTTAAGAAAGTCGCTCAGGATTCATTAGTTAAGTGATCCGAAATCACTTTTCTTATCCTATACTTTCTTTAATTAATGTTTCGGTTAGCCTCAAAACTTTAGTTAAGCTGATTAACACTTACAGACATTCTTTCCCATTCTCAACTTTCCTTAAAAGGAAATAGTCTTGAACTAGCGCTTCAATTGAGTAGACACTACTCGTGAACTGTGGGATGTCTAATGAAAGCGTTACTACTCAAAGGGACTAATTTTCTAATAAATTAGAAATTAGAAAAACAACAGATAAAAGCTCCCACTAGTTTATCGGTTCCAAATACCGTCTAACTAGCGACACTTTAACTGATGATTCTCCAATTTTTCTATTAGAAAATTTCTCGTGTAGACACTACACAATTAAAATTCACTAGAAGAATTTTATCGTCCCAATCATCTTTCAAACTAACTATGGTTGTCTCTCGTTCAACACGAGTGACAGCAGTGACATACTATTTACGTCACTTAAGTCTTGAAGGCTCAAGAGAAATATCTCTTCCGAAAAATTAATCGCATGTAAGATCAATAATTACAACGTTCTAGTTACTTACCATTTTTTAACGAAGTCATTACTAGTCAATTTTACACTAGCAGTCTAGCACCCTAGAGAGATATATAAATAGTTGTAAATAAAATTGACAGAAGATAAATCCAAATCATACACTACTAATAAATTTTAGGAACATAAACTAAGTACTTATAGTCTATCCTACCGTTCCAAGGACTTAATCTCTCACCTCAGTGCCGCCTTAGGGTAGGTCAAAGAGGTTTCGATTAATATTGAAGATCAACTTGAGAATCGAACATCTCATTTGTGATCGTCAATCACCTTTCCTTTTTCAGCCAAGGTATTACCAAAATACCCTTTATGAGTGTGACCTACTGTTTTAGATCTTTAGATAGACCCCGAGTGTGCCGCCTTAGGGTCGGTCAGTGACTCAGCGAGTACCCAAAATCCTATCCTTTCGGAGACCAAGCCTTGAATTTTGATAGCGGTGAAGGCCTTCCTTAGGGGGCCGAAATCAAAGCCGGCACGAGGCGTCACCATTCTCTCACGTTTCTTGTGTCAACAGTAGAGGCCGTGGGGTCGGCTGTCGCCTCTCCCGCTCCCACTCAATATTTTGAAAAAAGTGGTGGGTTTCATCGATCACGCTTTTGGACTTTATGTTACATTAAGGAACAATAAATCATAGGCCCGAATGTTGTCGGTTATGTGGGCTAGCCCACCCGACCTATTCGTTAGAACATATGTGGCCGTCGGACGGGTCAAGGCTAGGAGAGGTCCGTTGAGCCGTAGTGGCTCTTCGGATGGCTCAGTATTGCCAGACCCCCGTGCAAACGCCACACGTGGAGGGTGAAGTCGATTGAGCCGTAGCTACTGTTGACCACCCAACCGTGGTTAAACCACTTTCGAACATGTTTGCCCGTGATTATCCAATCCTTAAACATCAAACATTCACGTAGACACTACGGAACAAAAACGTAATCTCGTCTTAGGTAAGGTGGAATTCACCGAGAATCCAACACCTTAACCACGAGGTTTCGGGATTTTACTCCTTATGCTTTCGCAGAGTGGGATTCACCGAGAATCCATCACCCAACCTCGACGATTGAAAAACCCGTGTTCCTCGGTTTTTACCTAATTAGTTTCTAATTAATATCAAACAATTAATTAAAACTAATCGTGTGTTTTATACATGCCTAACTAATTCCTCGAATTAATTTCTACAAGTATGCATATGGAGTGGAATTCATGATATGATGCATGTCATGGCAATTTTCCGGTTCTACTCATACAATCTACACATGTATACTAGTGCGGAAAATAAACACCGAGATGGACCGTTGCCACCCCCGTAACTAATCAATTCGAAAATAAATTAAAAAACCCTAATCTGCAGCTGTTAAGAATCTTCGACGATCGGCATATCAAACGAACTTGGATCAGGAGGAAACTTTTCAGATCTTATCCTCATTCTTCGGACTTCAAGATGGACGGTTGGATCAGAGCTTTGACATGTCAATCTTCCTCAGTGAGCCGCCCAACTTGCTGCTGAAACAGACTCTTACAGCAGCACATCATATACTTCCCGAGACCGATCGGGGATGAAGATGAATCCCGATCGTCCTGAAAATTTTATCTCACTTCCAAAACTCCATGATTATCGATCTGACCGGTCGGATATTCGTTTCAACGGTCCAATACTTTCCAGAAAATCGAGGAAGTCACAGTTAGGGTTTCTGTGAATCCTGCGATTTTCTGTTACAGCTGCCTCTTCTCATCAAAGAACGGACATCCAAACGGACTCTGATCGACGCCAAATTTTGTGGGATTGTTCATCAACTTCCAATCTTGATTCTGACCGGAGGGATCTTCGTTTTAACGGCTCAAACAACGGAAAAAACGAAAAGACTAAA
Source organism: Gentiana macrophylla (assembly GCA_026214975.1). Classification (NCBI taxonomy): domain Eukaryota; kingdom Viridiplantae; phylum Streptophyta; class Magnoliopsida; order Gentianales; family Gentianaceae; genus Gentiana; species Gentiana macrophylla. Next base: position 26,919 of record JAOBSW010000312.1, on the reverse strand, counting down.
CAGCTATTGTACAGATCTATTTTCTGGAAATTAAACTTGCAACAAAAATAAATTACATAATTTCCTATACTCGTGTAAACGAAATTTTCATCATTTATATGAGTTTACAATAGATCTAACGGGTAAACAGTGCCAACCCCCAATCCATCTTTTCAACCATAACAATTTATCACTATCAATGCATAAAACAATAAATAAAAATTTACCTACATGCAATTCCACCCTTTAAATCGTTTAATTATGATTATGACTATATAAATCGTTGAACCTTGCTCCGATACCACATAAAGGATGCAGGTTCTTAGATCTAAACGAGTTAGATCTACGCGCAGCAGATGGATCACGACTTATATATCACAATACATAGTTAAAGGACTTAAACTACTACAAGGGGGTTAAGATCATGTTACCAATAGTAGGAAGAGAAGCCAAGATCTTCCGATGTGTTCTCCAAACGGCGGTTGGTGGACACCCTTCTTGATACACGAACCTCCTTGATATGCAACACCAAGAAAAACTCAAAGTTTTTCTTCTTCCAAAAAACCCTAGATGAAAAAACTAATTTTTCCTCTCTTTTTAATGTGTGTAGTCGAATTTTCCATGCCCAAAAAACCTTGGAATAACTCTCCTTTTATAGGAGAGTAAATCCTTGGCCTCCAAGTATTAATTAATTAAATAATTAATTAATTAAACAAAATAAAAGAATATTTTCCTTAATGACTAATTGTGACATGTATTGACCAATAGGAAATCAAATAACAAGTCATCCAACCAATCATGTAACAAGAATATCTTTTATTTTCCACATCACAAAAATTAATTCTTGTGATAATTACAAGGAGAAATGGCGCCACATTAGCTAGGGTTTTAGCCCACATAAAATGTCTTTTATGTGTATTATATTATTTAGCCCAACTAAATAATATCCATGCATATCAATTAATCAGCCCAGCCAATTAATTATCACTGAAGCCCAAGTAACAAGATTATTAGTCCGAATTACAGAAGCCACATCGGGGACCATGGACCTATAACCAGTAGCTCCAATAATTAATTAATCATCGAACAGAATAAGCACATTAATTATTAATTCCGGGATTACGCCACCATAAACCCGAAACTGAACTCTACCGATTATAGATGTATACTTATACTCAACCCATAGAGTGAATAAGCGTCCATTGATATAATCACTACATACGGATTAACCCTCCATAGACTGTCCATTCTGAGTGAGAAGTCTCCGTGAACCCGACTCAGAATATCTTATCCTTATTTACCATTAACCCCCTGATGATCAATTAGCACACATATCTGACTAGTAGCTAATTAGTCAAATGTGAACTCCCGGGATCGATCAATTTCTTAGGGCTAACAAATAAGGGGACTGTCTCTCTACTTCCCGCATGAAGGAATGGATTCCATGTCTGTGAAGATCAGAACTACTCACTCATCAGGAGATAGTGCCAATGAGAAGTGGCTTGGAACACATATCTAAGTGAACCGTAACTAACACATCAAACACTACCCGAGACAAGCGGCACTCGTGATCACCTCGGATTAAGGTTGATCCATATATGATCATCTAATGATTTAATAAGATTCCTCGATTACGGAATTATATCGAGAAATTCATATTAAATCGGTCCATCTATATGAATGCCATCATATATAAATGCCCCACGTAGTACCCTCTACCGACAGTCCGGATAAGACTATCACACCCTAAGGTGTTCTGGGCGCATTATTGGTGTTTTAATCAAGAGACCCTAAACTCTGATTAAGTTCACCACGGACTAACAGTTTATGTATATCACCACTAACTCAATCCTCACGTGCATGCCATGCACTGAATTAAGCGGTTACATACTGATATACTTAGGGTTTGCAGCAGTGTATTACTTACAAGAACAAAGCAAGTAATAAGGTGAGATAAATTATGTCATTCATTATTAAAAACAATTACACAAATTGTCTTTCGGGCACTACACCTAACAGTGGTTGTGTCAAGGACCTATTCCAAATACCTCAAATCCACGATCCTAAGTATTCATTTGATCCGAAGCCTTCCTCCGGGCGGTTTCACATTAGTTGGTATCGGAGAACAGCGGATTGACGGTATTATATCCAATTTTCTTTCTTCTTAAAAAAAGATTAATCTCTGTTGCATATTATCGTATGTATCTGAAGAACCATAGTATGCATATGATCGTGTGTATTTGAAGAACACTTTTTTTCGCACAAGCATCTATATATATATATATATATATATATATATATATATATATTTTTTTAAAAGGTGCACAAGTAAATCGTGTGTATTTGAAAAATAATTTGTTCCGCACGAGCAACAAGTTAAAAAAAATCGTTTTATACACTTCACAATTTTTGTGTTACATCTTTGAATATCTTCTCTAAAATACTTCACAATTTTGTTGTGTTCACTTTGGAATTTAAAAAACTCTTACAAAAATTCCTGATTCTTCAATCTTGGTATTTGGGGAAACTCGAGTATCGCTGATTACTTGAAATCCGAATTGATTCTCTACTTGAGTAAATAAACCTTTGAGAGGAAGAATGGCTGAGTATGATGATGAATTGGAAAGAAGATTTCAAGCTCAATTTTCTAGCTCTTGAAACAAGATATCAACAACAACTTGAACTAATAAGGAAATTATTAGCTGATAGAGCTAGAAAGAATGGACAAGATGGGCAACACACAGAAATTGAACCCAACAATTACTCTGAACAAGGAGATGACGAGGAGGAAAATGATGCAGCAATAGTTTTAGCACAAAGGAGAGTTGGGGCACCACGGTGTTAGGTGTAGTGCCCGAAAGACAATTTGTGTAATTGTTTTTAATGGATGACATAATTTATCTCACCTTATTACTTGCTTTGTGCTTGTAAGTAATACACTGCTGCAAACCCTATGTATATCAGTATGTAACCGCTTAATTCAGTGCATGGCATGCACGTGAGGATTGAGTTAGTGGTGATATACTTAAACTGTTAGTCCGTGGTGAACTTAATCAGAGTTTAGGGTCTCTTGATTAAAACACCAATAATGCGCCTGAGAACACCTTAGGGTGTGATAGTCTTATCCGACTGTTGGTAGAGGGAACCTCTACGTGGGGCATTTATATATGATGGCATTCATATAGGAATTTGGACCGATTTAATCTGAATTTCTCGGTATAATTCCGTAATCGAGGAATCTTATTAAATCATTAGATGATCATATATGGATCAACCTTAATCCCGAGGTGATCACGAGTGGTTTGCTTGTCCCGGGTAGTGTTTGATGTGTTAGTTCACGGTTCACTTAAATATGTGTTCCAAGCCACTTCTCATTGACCATTCCTTCTCCGTAGATGAGTGAGTAGTTCGATCCCGATCTTCACATTTGACATGGAATCCATTCCTTCCTTGATCATCAGGTTAAGTAGATAAGATAAGATTGGACGATTCACGGAGACTTCCCATGGAGGTCTATGGGGTTAATCCGTGTATGTAGTGATTATATCAATGGACGCTTATTCACTCTACATGGGTTGAGTTTATATCTATAATCGGTAGAGTTCGATTTTCGGGTTTATGGTGGCGTAATCCTGGAATTAATAATTAATGTACTTATTATGTTCGATGAATAATTAATTATTGGAGCTACTGGTTATAGGTCCATGGTTCCCGAAGTGGCTTCTGTAATTCGGACTAATAATCTTGTTATTTGGGCCTCAGTGATAATTAATTGGCTGGGCTAATTAATTGATATGCATGAATATTATTTAGTTGGGCTAAATAATATAATACACATAAAAGGCATTTTGTGTGGGCTAATAAACCCTAAAAGTGGCGCCTAAGGTCTTCTTTTTTAGCACAAGAATTAATTTTCTTGTTTTATGGAAAATAAAAGATATTCTTGTTATATGATTGGTTGGATGACTTGTTATTTGATTTCCTATTGGTCAATGCTTGTCACAATTAGTCATTAAGGAAAATATCCTTTTATTTTGATTAATTAATTAATTATTTAATTAATTAATACTTGGAGGCCAAGGATTTACTCTCCTATAAAAGGAGAGTTATTCCAAGGGAAATTACAATTGAAAATTTCACCCCCCACATTGCAAAAGAGAGAAAAAAATTAGTTTTCTTCCCTAGAGTTTTTAGTAGAAGAAAAACTCTAAGTTTTTCTTAGTGTTGCATATCAAGGAGGCTCGTTTATCAAGAAGGGTGTCCACCAACCGCCGTTTGGAGAACACATCGGAAGATCAAGGCGACTCTTCCCGTTATTGGTAACATGATCTTAACCCCCTTGTAGTAGTTTAAGTCCTTTAATTATGTATTTTGATATATAAATCGTGATCCATCCGCTGCGCGTAGATCTAACTCGTTTAGATCTAAGAACCTGCATCCTTCATGTGGTATCAGAGCCAGGTTCCACGATTTATATAATCATAATCGTAGTTAAACGATTTAAAGGAGTGGAATTGCATGTAGGTGATATTTTACTTATTATTATGCATTAATAATTTTTAAATTGCTATGGTTGAAGAGATGGATCTATTGTAAACTCATATAAACGATGAAAATTCGTTCATATGAGTATAGGAAATTATGTAATTTATTTATTATTGCAAGTTTAATTTCCTGTAAATAGATCTGTTTAGTAGCTGTATAGTGTTTTCGTTTTTCCGTTGTTTGAGCCGTTAAAACAAAGATCCCTCCGGTCATAATTAATATTAGAAGCGTATGAACAATCCCACAAATTTTGGTGTCGATCAGAGTCCGTTTGGGTATCCGTTCGTTGCTGCGAAGTGGCTACTGTAACAGAAAAACGCAGGATTCACAGAAACCCTAACTGTGACTTCTTCGATTTTCTGGGAACAATTGGACCGTTCAAATTAAAATCCGACAGGTCAGATCGCATATCATGGAGTTTTGGACGTGATATAAAATTTTCAGGACGATCGGGATTCATCTTGATTCCCGATCGGCCTCGGGAAGTATATGATGCGCTGCTGTAAGAGTCTGTTTCAGCAGCAAGTTGGGCGGCTCACTGAGGAAGATTGACAAGTCAAAGCTCCGATCCGACCGTCCATCTTGAATTCCGAAGAATGAAGATCAGATCTGGAAAGTTTCGTCCCGATCCAAGTTCGTTTGATATGCCGATCATTGAAGATTCTCAACAGCTGCAGATTAGGGTTTTAATTTATTTTTGAATAGATTAGTTACGGGGGTGCCAACGGTCCATCTCGGTGTTTATTTTCCGCACTAGTATACATGTGTAGATTGTATGAGTAGAACCGGAAAATTTCCATGACATGCATCATATCATGAATTCCACTCAATATGCATACATGTAGAAATTAATTCGAGGAATTAGTTAGGCATGTATAAAACACACGATTAGTTTTAATTAATTGTTTGATATTAATTAGAAACTAATTAGGGTAAAAACCGAGGAACCCGGGTTTTTTCAATCGTCAAGGTTGGGTGATGGATTCTCGGTGAATCCCACTCTGCGAAAGCATAAGGAGTAAAATCCCAAAACCTCGTGGTGGAGGTGTTGGATTCTCGGTGAATTCCACCTTACCTAAGACGAGATTACGTTTTTGTTCCGTAGTGTCTACGTGAATGTTTGATGTTTAAGGATTGGATAATCACGGGCAAACAGGTTCGAAAGTGGTTTAACCACGGTTGGGTGGTCAACAGTAGCTACGGCTCAATCGACTTCACCCTCCACGTGTGGCGTTTGCGACGGGCAGCAATCATCGAGCCATCCGAAGAGCCACTACGGCTCAACGGAGCTCTCCTAGCCTTGACCCGTCCGGCGGCCACATATGTTCTAACGAATAGGTCGGGTGGGCTAGCCCACATAACCGACAACATTCGGGCCTATGATTTATTGTTCCTTAATGTAACATCAAATCCAAAAACGTGATCGATAAACCCACCACTTTTTCAAAATATTGAGTGGGAGCGGGAGGCGCGACGGCCGACCCCACGGCCTCTACTGTTGACACAAGCGGCGTGAGAGAATGGTGACGCCTCGTGCCGGCTTTGATTTCGGCCCCCTAAGGAAGGCCTTCACCGCTATCAAAATTCAAGGCTTGGTCTCCGAAAGGATAGGATTTTGGGTACTCGCTGAGTCACTGACCGACCCTAAGGCGGCACACTCGGGGTCTATCTAAAGATCTGAAACAGTAGGTCACACTCATAAAGGGTATTTTGGTAATACCTTGGCTGAAAAAGGAAAGGTGATTGACGATCACAAATGAGATGTTCGATTCTCAAGTTGATCTTCAATATTAATCGAAACCTCTTTGACCTACCCTAAGGCGGCACTGAGGCATTAGATTAAATCCTTGGAATGGTAGGATAGACTATAAGTACTTAGTTTATGTTCCTAAAATTTATTAGTAGTGTATGATTTGGATTTATTTTCTGTCAATTTTATTTACAACTATTTATATATCTCTCTAGGGTACTTGACTGCTAGTGTATATTTTATATTGACTAGTAACGACTTCGTTAAAAGTGGTAAGTAACTAGAACGTTGTGCTTATTAATCTTAAATGCAATTAATTTTTGGAAGAGATATTTCTCTTGAGCCTTCAAGACTTAAGTGACGTAAATAAGGATGTCACTCTTGTCAATCGTGTTGATCGAGAGACGACTGTAATTAGTTTGAAAGATGATTGGGACGATAAAATTCTTCTAGTGAATTTTAATTGTGTAGTGTCTACACGAGAAATTTTCTAATAGAAAAATTGGAGAATCATAAGTTAAAGTGTAGCTAGTTAGACGGTATTTGGAACCGATAAACTAGTGGGAGCTTTTATCCTATGTTTTTCTAATTTATTAGAAAATTAGTCCCCCTGGGTAACACTTTCATTAGACATCCCACGCTTCACGAGTAGTGTCTACTCTAAAGAATCTGCTAGTTCAAGACTGCTTTCCTTTTAAGGAAAGTTAAGAATGGGAAAGAATGTCTATAAGTGTTAATCATCTTAACTAAAGTTTTAAGGCTAAACCGAAATATTAATTAAAGAAAGTATATGATAAGAAAAGTGATTTCAGATCACTAATCAATGAATCCTTAGCGACTTTCTTAATCGAGTAACTTGACTCGGTAGCTTAGTTCTTTGGAAGAACAAGGAAGTTGTGCATTAACGATTAATAGAGTAACAACGGGCGTAATTTCAATACAATAGTGGGAGTGATATAAGGAAATGAATTTGATTCTATCCTTGAATATCACGAGAAAAATTTATTTTACTCGCTTACTGATTCGTTGAAACAAATGGATTCACTTTCAACTCGATATATTGTTACCTCATAGAAAGTGAAAATGACATTTATAGTACGAATCCGAGACTCGGACTTTTGTTTGATAAAGTCAGAACCACTAAGAAATGCTAAAAAGGTATATGTAACACATCTTAAACTGTTATAGGCGAATGGTTTCCGTATTAAGATAAACGACCCTTCAATATCTATTAATTAGTGCATATATCCTAGAGATAAGACCTAACGACTGGCTAAGGGTGATTCCTATCTCCCAGTTTAGGAACACTATCTCAAAAGAACAATGACTAAGTTTTCTTTCAATCAGGAGAGGGTAATAGATTTGAAGAGGTAACATAGCTTGTTCATAATGACCTTCGGGGTCTAATGAGATATACAAGCTAGCGGGAGATTTTGAGTGGTGACATTTTGTCTGATAACTACTCGAAACACGGTTTAGTTTATCGAAAGAATACGAGGAGGAGTCTCTGATTTCAGCAGAGAATAGAGTATTCCATGCTCAGAAATAGGCTATCGCATAGTCTTGGGACTGATGCTCGGCCTGCCTCCTAGTGGAATGTTTCTCACTGAGGAAGAAACCATAGACTTGCCCTATATAGTTATTGATGTGCTACAATATACTGCTAAACTTGATTAAAATAATTGGTTGCAAAATAACGGTTAAAATTATTATGTAAACCGAGAAGTCTACCTAGAAGATGCTAGTGAATTTATGGATAAGGAGTGAATTTGGTTCACACCACTTTCGTAAATGTAGGCATTTAGCATTTAATGCTTGAAGGTAGGACTGGAGATTTTGTGCATACGTTCAGATTTTGACTGTTCGTGAAATATCTTAATGAGACGAGTGAAGGTTGATTATAAGATTCTTGAGATCAGAAAGTGACGGTTGAACTGTCATAAGCCTTCTGATAGAATCTATAAGTAACAACCTTAAACCTTGGAGTACGGTTACCCAAAGGTAGTTACTATCTGATTTAATCAGACCATGTCCAACATCGGTTGTTGGTGATTACACGATAAATACTACTAGATCGGGATGTCAATCCACCACGCAGTGGGGAGTATGGTTTAACCATTGACCCATTGTGGTTTTGGGGACTTTACGGTCTGCTGGGGTGATTGATAACCTATGGCTCTTAGTGGGTCAGTATAGATTCTCGATCATAGAGGTTGGTTTGACAAATTAACCACAGTAAATGGAGTTTTGTACTCCGCTTTTGTTCGATCTATTGTAGAACCACCTGAGTGTCTCGGGCCCAAAATTGGATCTAATAGAAAAGAGTCGAATGAATAGGAAAGTTTAAACTTTCAAATAAAAGTTGGGTGGTATAGGGGTGATTCCACGACAAGTAGAGAGTTAACTGGACCTTGAACTCTCTCACCACTCGATCTTGCTAGATTTCGTTAAAGCGCGTAAAAAATAGGGTGATTCCCTGAGACTTTCTTGCCGAACAACGGAATCAATTCATTCGAGCAGAAGGGTTTTAGCTAAGAATGAATAACGGATTCGTTACAAAGCGTAAGATAGGGGTGATTCCTAATACCTTTTTGAGAGACTAACGATATCTTAATTTATTCAGAAAGAACCATTGGTAGGAAGCCTGCCATGGTTTATATCCTTTGTGGATTTAAGAGAACCTCTCAGTCATTTAAAAGTCACATGTTTTAAAATATGTGGACTTGACCAAAATATTGATAAGTTTTTCGTAGACTGGATATCAATATTGGCAAAGTAGTAGCATTAGTGTTCATAAATGATAACACTAAAACGGTTGGAAACAACATGGGTGTGCTATCTGAAGTCGGAAACTGACACGCCAAGATTCTTTGGATGAGAGAATTGGACTATATTCTAAGAATTTGATTCGGTCAAATTCACCAGAATGAGTCATTGGCTATCCCACCTATCTTATTGAATAAGATGATTATGCATATACGGTTGCAGCATTCATCGAGAGTAGTCCTACCCTACCTCTCAGGAATGATTCTCCAAATCTTCGGATAAAGAGAAAATGGGATAGAGTCTCTCTGGGATAAGGGCAAGTCAGCTTAAAACGAGTCAATTGCAGTTGAATCTTGGATTCAAGCAATAAGTAGTGGTTTAGTACGTCCTCAAGTATCATTAGAGAACGAGGAATCATATGCTTGTATATTCAGGTGCAAACTTGAATATGGTTGACTACACTGATTCTGACTTGTAGTCATATTAAGGATGATCATTAAGTTGATCTCGGGCTCAATGTTTACTCATAGTGCTTAGAATTTCCTTTTTGGTCTGGAAGTAATTCCAGGTCTGATAAGCCGATATCACTTCATCGTGAAAACAATGAAGAGATAGCTTAGAAGGATCTTCTCGGTCACAAGAAGTCAAAAGCATATTGAGAGAGAGTACCGCCTGATTGGAAGGACCGACAACGTTTCAATCCTAAAGCTCGTCTCGAGTCGACAACCTAGCTAATCAGTGTACCAAGTCGAGTGCTTGAAGGGTATGGCAATGATGGATATGTCTCACCTGCTTTTAGAGCAAGTGGGAGAGTGTTGTGAATAAAATGAGAAAGGGTGTGCTCTAAAAACAATCGTTGCTTGTCATTTCGTGCAAGTGCGAGATTGTTAGGTGTAGTGCCCGAAAGACAATTTGTGTAATTGTTTTTAATGGATGACATAATTTATCTCACCTTATTACTTGCTTTGTTCTTGTAAGTAATACATCACTGCAAACCCTAAGTATATCAAGATGTAAATCGCTTAATTCGATTGCATGGCATGCACGTGAGGATTGAGTTAGTGGTGATATACTTAAATCGTTAGTCCGTGGTGAACTTAATCGAGTTTAGGGTCTCTTGATTAAAACACCAATAATGCGCCTAACACCTTAGGGTGTGATAGTCTTATCCGGACTGTCGGTAGAGGGTACCTACGTGGGGCATTTATATATGATGGCATTCATATAGGATCGACCGATTTAATCTGAATTTCTCGGTATAATTCCGTAATCGAGGAATCTTATTAAATCATTAGATGATCATAGATGGATCAACCTTAATCCCGAGGTGATCACGGTGGTGCTTTGCTGTCCCGGGTAGTGTTTGATGTGTTAGTTACGGTTCACTTAAATATGTGTTCCAAGCCACTTCTCATTGGCACTATCTCCGGATGAGTGAGTAGTTCGATCTTCACAGACATGGAATCCATTCCTTCCTACGGGGAAGTAGAGACGATCCCCTTATTTGTTAGCCCTAAGAAAGTGATCGATCCAGGAGTTTCGCATTTGACTAATTAGCTACTAGTCGATATGCATACTAATTGATCATCGTGGGTTAATGGTAAATAAGGATAAGATATTCTGAGTCGGGTTCACGGAGGCTTCCCACCGGAATGGACAATCTATGGAGGGTTAATCCGTATGTAGTGATTATATCAATGGACGCTTATTCACTCTATGGGTTGAGTATAAGTATACATCTATAATCGGTAGAGTTCGACCTGGGTTTATGGTGGCGTAATCCCGGAATTAATAATTAATGTACTTATTATGTTCAATGAATAATTAATTATTGGAGTTATAGTTTATAGGTCCATGGTCCCCGATGTGGTTTCTGTAATTCGGACTAATAATCTTGTTATTTGGGCCTCAGTGATAATTAATTGGTCAGGCTAATTAATTTTTATGCATGAATATTATTTAGTTGGGCTAAATAATATAATACACATAAAAGGCATTTTGTGTGGGCTAATAAACCCTAAAAGTGGCGCCTAAGGTCTTCTTTTTTAGCACAAGAATTAATTTTCTTGTGTTATGGAAAATAAAAGATATTCTTGTTATATGATTGGTTGGATGACTTGTTATTTGATTTCCTATTGGTCAATGCTTGTCACAATTAGTCATTAAGGAAAATATCCTTTTATTTTGATTAATTAATTAATTATTTAATTAATTAATACTTGGAGGCCAAGGATTTACTCTCCTATAAAAGGAGAGTTATTCCAAGGGAAATTACAATTGAAAATTTCGCCCCCACATTGCAAAAGAGAGGGAAAAAAAATAGTTTTCTCCCCTAGAGTTTTTAGTAGAAGAAAAACTCTAAGTTTTTCTTAGTGTTGCATATCAAGGAGGCTCGTTTATCAAGAAGCGTGTCCACCAACCGCCGTTTGGAGAACACATCGGAAGATCAAGGCGACTCTTCCCGTTATTGGTAACATGATCTTAACCCCCTTGTAGTAGTTTAAGTCCTTTAATTATGTTTTTTGATATATAAATCATGATCCATCCGCTGCGCGTAGATCTAACTCGTTTAGATCTAAGAACCTGCATCCTTCACACGGGACACTCTTCAAGGTATAAAACAGAAAATTCCGGTGTTTAAAGGTAATTCTAATCCTGATGAATATCTTTCTTGGGTAGTTAAAGTTGAACAAATATTTAATTGTCATGATTATTCGGAAAGAAACAAAGTAAAACTTGCTACTAGTGAATTTGAGGAACGAGCTATTCTTTGGTTCCACAAAACTAATGAAAAGCACAGGAAATTAAGGCAACAAGCGATTTCTTCTTGGGAGGTTCTTAAAAATGGAATGCATCGAAAATGGGTTCCTGAATCCTATCGTCGTGAGCAAGTGAGAAAGTTACAAACTCTCCAACAAGGCGAGAAATCTAATCAAGCCTATCAAGATGAGTTATAAATGGCCTTAATTCGAACAGATACCGAAGAATCCGATGAACATACCATGGCCTGATTTTTGGGAGGTTTGCGGCCCGAGATAGCGGACCCAGTTGAAATGATGAATTGCACTACCTATGATGAGATTGTACATGCAGCCTTAACTAAGGAGAAGCAACTCAAGAAGAAGAAGGCGCAAATTGCAAAGAATCATTCAGGTACCACACCAACTAAACCTTTCCAATCCAAAGGCGATAGAGGTAAGTTTCCTTTTAAAAATTCTGCTGTTAAATATACCCCTCCCCAAATAACAAACGACCGTCCTAACAAGGAAAAATTAGATGGCACTTTGAGATGTTATAAATGTCAAGGGTTAGGACATAAGGCTAATGAATGTGCGAACAAGATATCTTATGTCGCAGCTGGAGATGGGAAGTATCATTCAGCCACAGAAGATGAGAATGAACAGCCATTAAAGGAGCAAGAGTTGGTTGAAAATGAAGAAGACGATGAGGGTATTTCCTTTGATGAACGAGCAATGTTTTTAACAAAAAGGTCCTTAGCGCCGTGAATCAAATTAATAATGATGAGGTACAGCGTGAGAATATTTTTCAACTCGTTGCCTTATCGAAGGTAAGTTATGCATGATGATTATTGATTCCGGAAGTTGTACTAATGCCGTAAGTGATGAGGTTGTTGAAAAATTGAATATTCCCACCGTTAAGCACCCGCAACCGTATAAATTGCAATGGTTAAATGAATGTTGTTCTGTTAAAGTCACTAAGCAAGCATATGTGAATTTTAGTCTTTCAAAATATGAAGATAAAATTCTTTCCGATGTGGTTCCTATGCATGTCACGCATTTATTACTTGGTCGTCCATGGGAATTTGATAAACGTGTCACCTATGATGGTTTTCTTAATAAATACACCCTTTCGCATAAAGGAAAGCGTATCACTTTGAGTCCTTTGGCACCACTCGAGGCTCATTCTGATCAAGTTAAGTTTGCAAAAAAAAAGAGGTTGAGCACGCAAGTGCACACACACCTACTAATTCAGAAACTACGATTGTTAAGGTGCCTTCTGAAACCATTAAAGTGAATTCCAAAAGTCTTGATAAGAAGATGAATTATGCGGCTGTCCAAAACCCCATTTTATTCATATATAAGCATTCCTATCCGTTAGTCCCTCATTTGGAATTTAATGAGCACTTTTCTACTCCTTTTCCATGCTATATGCTTATATCTGATCTTGCGGGGATTCTTCCCAATATGACACTAACCTTTTTGTAGGGATTTGGAGATTTACTACCCTTTTATCTTCAACACAAATTTTACCAATGGTGGCAAGAGTTGCGAGCGAAAAGGAAGAAGGACGTTGAATTAATTTGGGCCAACTTTCGGGCGGATGGACGGGTGAAAGCACAAGAATTGATTTCCGAAAAGGATAAAGAAATTGATGAGCTTAAATTTGAGGAAGAGGAAACAAAGGTTGCTGAGATGACATTGAAAATTGTTACTCCGATTGTTGAAAGAAATTTAATTCTGAGGAGCTGGATTGTCAATTGCAATGCGATAATGTTAAGTTTGAAGAGCCTAAGATTGAGGAGATGGTAAAACCATGTGTGCCACCAGTTGAAGAGTTCCTTAATCTATATTTGTTGGTATATGATCTTAATGAGAAGGAAACCGGACGGTTCGATTCACCAAATGCAGCCCCTATATTGAGTTTGGATGAACAATTTATGATCGGTAATGGTGAAAAGACAATGCACACTTTTAATGATCCTTTTGCTGCGTATGTTGAAAATAATGCAACATTGAACTGCTATGATTATATTTCTGACACACCGGTCTTCATCGACATTTATATCAAACCAAGATACACTTTTCATGTTGTTGTAGTGAAGCAGGGATCTCAACATCAACATGCAATTTTGAAGTTGTGTATTCGACTCATATTTGATCCCGGTGTTTGTTGGGTGATATATTGGATTTATTTAAGAATGGTGTTTGATTCTGAACTTTACGACATTCTTTTTATTCAAGGACGAATCCTTCACAACCGGGAGGGTCTGATATGAATTTGAGTCCAAGTCCTTCTCCCGATCCTCTCATATTTCGGGCTGGGCCTAAAACTCAAGTGCAACACAAAAAGAGGCTCGAGGTTTTGGATAAATTAGCCCAATTGACAATGTGGATCCATTAAATCCATTATATTTGCTTATTGGCTTGCTGAATAAAAGCCCAACATTTTGGCTATTATTATACTACTTAATATATATTTTATTATGCAATATTAAATAATCAACAAGACAAGTACATGGCTGATTTTGGATAAGGTGGCGCCATTTTTGAAGTTCAAGAATTCAAGAATACAAGTCTTGGAAGAAATCAAGTGCATGTACAAGAATATTTGAAAGGTTACAAGCATTAAACAAGATACATTGAATCTGGATTCAATGAACCTAGAAAAGTCTTGTTCATGGCCGAAAATTGCAATACATGTATTTAGAATTTGAAGTGTTTTTCTAGTAACTTGTATTTAGAATTTGAAGTGTATTCTTGTAGCCTATAAATAGCCTACTACTTGTAACTTGTAATTCAACTTTTGAATCATTAATCAAATTATATTTTATTCTTCACTTGGAAAATTGGTGTGTGAGTTTCTCTGGCAAGGGAATTCAGATTTCGGATTATCAAGGACTTGAGCAATCCTTGTAGTTATCCATATACCAAGGTGCTTAGAAACATGTTTTCTAAGTGTTGAGGTTTTATTCCAAGGTGCCTTCACACAGGTTGTGATTGTGTCATGGAGCTTATTATTCCAAGGTGCTTCCACACAGGTTGTGGTTGTGTCAAGGACCTATTCCAAATACCTCAAATCCACGATCCTATGTATTCATTTGATCCAAAGCCTTCCTCCGGGCGGTTTCGCATCACCCCTATTTTGAATAAACTCTACTATAATTATATATAAAAAGTTGTAAACCCCCTTTTTGAGTAAACTATAATACAATTTAATACAAAAAGTTATAAACCCCCATTTTGAGTAAACTCTACTACAATTTATATAAAAAGTTGTAAACCCCAGTGTTGAGTAAACTCTACTATACATCTATATACAAAAAGTTGTAAACGGGGGGACCGTTATAATTAACCTCTACAACAATTATAAACAAAAAGTTGTAAACCCCCGTTTTGAGTAAACTCTATTGTCTAATTATGTACAAAATGTTGTAAAACCCCATTTTGAGTAAACACTACTACAATTATATACAAAAAGGTGTAAACCCTCGTTTTGAGTAAACTCTAATACAATTATATACAAAAAGTTGTAAACCCCCGTTTTGACTAAACTCTACTACAATTATATACAAAAAGTTGTAAACCCTCATTTTGAGTAAACTGTACAACAATTATAGACAAAAAGTTGTAAACCCTTGTTTTGAGTAAACTCTAATACAATTATATATAAAAGGTTGTAAACCCCCGTTTTGAAAAAACTCTACCACAATTATATACAAAATGTTGTAAACCCCTATTTTGAGTAAACTATACTACAATTTAAGACAAAAAGTTATAAACCCTCGTTTTGAGTAAACTTTACTACAATTATATACAAAAAACTGTAAACCCCAGTTTTGAGTAACCCTACTATACATCAATAGACAAAAAGTTATAAACCCCATTACAAGTAACCTCTACTACAATTATATACATAAAGTTGTAAACCCCCGTTTTGAGTAAAATCTACGGTCTAATTATATACAAAAAGTTGTAAACCCCCATTTTGAGTAAACTCTACTTCAACTATATACAAAAAGATGTAAACCCTCGTTTGGAGTAAACTCTAGTACAATTATATACAAAAAGTTGTAAACCCCCGTTTTGAGTATACTCTACTACAATTATATACAAAAACTTGTAAGCCCCCGTTTTGAGTAAACTTTTCTACAATTATATACAAAAGGTTGTAAACCCCCGTTTTGAGTAAATTCTAATACAATCATATACAAGAAGTTATAGACCCTCGTTTTGAGTAAACTCTACTACAATTATATAGAAAAAAATGTAAACCCCCGTTTTGAGTAAACTCCACTGTATAATTATATACAAAAAGTTGTAAACCCTCGTTTTGAATAAACTCTAACATAATTATATACAAATGGTTGTAAACCCCCGTTTTGAGTAAACTCTACTAGGATTATATACAAAAAGTTGTACGCCCCCGTTTTGTGTATACTCTAACACAATTATATACAAAATGTTATAAACCCTCGTTTTGAGTAAACTCTACTACAATTATATATAAAAAGTTGTAAACCCCCATTTTGAGTAAATTCTACTACAATTGTGTACAAAAAGTTGTAAACCCTCATTTTGAGTAAACTCTATACAATTATATACAAAAGGTTGTAAACCCCCGTTTTGAGTATACTCTACTCCAATTATATACAAAAAGTTTTAAACCCCCATTTTGAGTAAACTCTACTTCAACTATATACAAAAAGATGTAAACCCTCATTTGGAGTAAACTCTAGTACAATTATATACAAAAAGTTGTAAACCCCTAAACTCTACTACAATTATATACAAAAAGTTGTAAGCCCCCGTTTTGAGTAAACTTTACTACAATTATATACAAAAGGTTATAAACACCCGTTTTGAGTAAATTCTAATACAATCATATACAAGAAGTTATAGACCCTCGTTTTGAGAAAACTCTACTACAATTATATAGAAAAAATGTAAACCCCGTTTTGAGTAAACTCCATTGTATAATTATATACAAAAGTTGTAAACCCTCGTTTTGAATAAACTCTAACATAATTATATACAAATGGTTGTAAACCCCCGTTTTGACTAAACTCTACTAGGATTATATACAAAAAGTTGTACGCCCCCGTTTTGTGTATACTCTAACACAATTATATACAAAATGTTATAAACCCTCGTTTTGAGTAAACTATACTACAATTATATATAAAAAGTTGTAAACCCCCATTTTGAGTAAATTCTACTACAATTGTGTACAAAAAGTTGTAAACCCTCATTTTGAGTAAACTCTAATACAATTATATACAAAAGGATGTAAACCCCCGTTTTGAGTATACTCTACTCCAATTATATACAAAAAGTTGTAAACCCCCGTTTTTAGTAAACTCTATTACAACGATATACAAAAAGTTATACACCTCCGTTTTGCGTAAACTCTACTATAATTATATACAAAAACATGTAAACCCCCGTTTTGACTAAACTCTAATACAAATATATACAAAAATTTATAAACCCTCGTTTTGATTAATCTCTACTACATTATATACAAAAAGTTTTAAATCACAGTTTTGAGTAAACTCCACTATAATATTATACAAGAAGTTATAAACCCCCGTTTTGAGTAAACTCTACTATAATATTATATAAAAAGTTATAAACTCCTGTTTTGAGTAAACTCTACTACAATTATATACAAAAAGTTGTAAATCTACGTTTTGAGTAAACTCTACTACAATTATATACAAAAAATTGTAAACCCCCGTTTTGAGTAAACACTACAACCATATACAAAAAAAAAATTGTAAACCCCTGTTTTGAGTAAACTCTACTATACAACTATATACAAAAAGTGGTAAACCCCCATTATAAGTAACCTCTACTACAATTATATGAAAAAAGTTGTAAACCACTATTTTGAGTAAACTCAACTGTATAATTATATACCAAAAGTTTTAAACCCACCGTTTTGACTAACTCTACTACAATTATATACAAAAAGTTGTAAACCCTCATTTTGTGTAAACTCTAACACAATTTTATGCAAATGGTTGTAACCCCCCGTTTTAAGTAAACTCTACAACAATTATATACAAAAAGTTGTTAACCCCCGTTTTAAGTAAGCTCAACTACAATTATATACAAAAAGTTATACACCTCTGTTTTGAGTAAAATCTACATCGATTATATACAAAAAGTTGTAAACCCTCGTTTTGAGTAAACTCTACTACAATTATATACAAAAAGTTGTAAACCCCCGTTTTGGGTAAACACTGTTGTATAATTGTATACAAAAAGTTGTAAACCCCCGTTTTGAGTAAACTCTACTACAATTATGTACAAAAAGTTGTAAACCCTCATTTTGAGTAAACTCTAATCCAATTATATACAAAAGATTGTAAACCCCTGTTTTGTGTAAACTTTACTATAATTATATAAAAAAGTATTAAACCCCAATTTTGAGTAAACTCTACAACAATATACAAAAAGTTATACACCTCTGTTTTGTGTATACTCTACTATAATTATATTCAAAAAGTTGTAAACCCCTGTTTTGAGTAAATTCTAATACAATTATATACAAAAAGTTATAAACCCTCGTTTTGAATAACTCTACTACAATTATATACAAAAACTTGTAAACCTTAGTTTTGAGTAAACTAGACTATAATATTATAAAAAAAAGTTGTAAACCACCGTTTTAAGTAAACTCCACTATACATCTATATACCAAAACTTGTAAACCCCAGTTATAAGTAACCTCTACTACAATTATATTCAAAAAGTTATAAACCCTACTTTTGAGTAAACTCTACTATAATATTATACAAAAAAAGTTGTAAACCCCCGTTTTGAGTAAACTCTACTATACATTTATATACAAAAAGTTGTAAATCCCCGTTATAAGTAACCTCAACTAAAATTATATACAAAAAGTTGTAACCCCCGTTTAGAGTATACTCGACTACAACTATGTATAAAAAGTTGTAAACCCCCATTTTGAGTATACTCAACTACAATTATATACAAAAACTTGTAAACCCCCGTTTTAAGAAAATTCTACTATACATCTATATACAGAAAGTTGAAAACCCCCGTTATAAGTATCCTCCACTACAATTATATACAAAAAGTTGTAAACCCCTGTTTTGAGTAAACTCTACTGTTTAATTATATACAAAAATTTGTAAACCCCCGTTTTGAGTAAACTCTACTACAATTATATACAAAAAGTTATAAACCCCCGTTTTGAGTAAAATCTACTATATAATTATATACCAAAAGTTGTAAACCCACCGATTTTAGTATACTCTCTACAATTATATACAAAAAGTTGTAAACCCTCATTTTGAGAAAACTCTAACACAATTATATACAAAAGAATATAAACCCCTATTTTTAGTAAACTCAACAACAATTATATACACAAAGTTGTCAACCCCCGTTTTGAGAAAACTTTACTCCAATTATGTACAAAAAGTTGTAAACCCTCATTTTGAGTAAACTCTAATACAATTATATACACAAGGTTGTAAACCCCCGTTTTGAGTAAACTTTAATACAATTATATACAAAATGTTGTAAACCCTCGTTTTGAGTAAACTCTACTACAACTATATAAAAAAAGTTATACACCTCCGTTTTGAGTAAACGCTACTATAAATATAGAAAAAGTTGTAAACCCCCGTTTTGAGTAAACTCTAATACAATTATATACAAAAAGTTATAAACCCTCATTTTGAGTAATCTCTACTACAATTATATACAAAACGTTGTAAACCCCAGTTTTGAGTAAACTCTACTATAACATTATACTTAAAAAGTTGTAACCCCCGTTTTGAGTAAACTTTACTATACATCTTTATACAAAAAGTTGTAAACCCCAGTTATAAGCAACCTCTACTACAATTATATTCAAAAAGTTGTAAACCCCAGTTTTGAGTAAACTCTACTATAACGTTATACCAAAAAAGTTATAAACACCCGTTTTGAGTAAACTCTACAATACGTCTATATACAAAAAGTTTTAAACCCCATTAGAATTAACCTCTACTACAAATATATACAAAAAGTTGTAAACCCTCATTTTAAGTAGACTCTAACACAATTATATACAAAAGGTTGTAAACCCCCGTTTTGAGTAAACTCTACTGCAATTATATACAAAATGTTGTAAATCCTGTTTTGAGTAAGCTCTACTTCAATTATATACAAAAAGTTATACTCCTCCGTTTTGAGTAAACACTACTACGATTATATAAAAAAAGTTGTAAACCCTCATTTTGAGTAAACTTTAATACAATTATAGACAAAAGGTTGTAAACCCCCGTTTTGTGTAAAATCTACTACAATTGTATATAAAATGTTTTAAACCCCCATTTTGAGTATACCCTACTACAATTATATACAAAATGTTGTAAACCCCCGTTCTGAGTAAACTCTACTACAATTATATACAAATAGTTATACACCTCCGTTTTGTGTAAACTTTACTACAATTATTTACAAAAAGTTCTAAACCCCCGTTTTGAGTAAACCCTAATACAATTATATACAAAAAGTTATAAACCCTCGTTTTGAGTAAACTTTACTCCAATTATATACAAAAAGTTGTCAACCCTAGATTTGAGTAACTCTACTATAATATTATACAAAAAAAAGTTGTAAACCCCGTTTTGAGTATACTCTACTACAAATTTATATACACAAAATTGTAAACCCCCGTTATAAGTAACCACTACTGCAATTATATACAAAAAGTTGTAAACCCCCGTTTTGAGTAACTCTAATGTATAATTATATACAAAAAGTTGTAAACGCCCATTTTGAGTAAACTCTACTACAAATATATACAAAAAGTTGTAATCCCTCATTTTGAGTAAACCCTAATTATATACAAAAGGTTGTAAACCCCCGTTTTGAGTAAACTCTACTACAATTATATACAAAAAGATGTAAACCCTCGTTTTGAGTAAACTCTAATACAATTATGTACAAAAGGTTGTAAACCCCTGTTTTGAGTAAATTCTAATACAATGATATACCAAAAGTTATAAACCCTCGTTTGTGTAAACTCTACTACAATTATATACAAAAAGTTGTTAACCCTCGTTTTGAGTAAAACCCACTGTATATTTATATACAAAAATCTGGAAACCCCTGTTTTGAGTAAACGATACTACAATTATATACAAAAAGTTGTAAACCCTCGTTTTGAGGAAACTCTAATACAATTATATACAAAAAGTTGTAAACCCCCGTTATAAATAACCTCTACTAAAATTATATACAAAAAGTTGTAACCCCCGTTTAGAGTATACTCGACTACAACTATGTACAAAAAGTTGTAAACCCTCATTTTGAGTATACTCTACTACAATTATATACAAAAACTTGTAAACCCCCGTTTTAAGAAAACTGTACTATACATCTATATACAGAAAGTTGAAAACCCCCGTTATAAGTATCCTCTACTACAATTATATACAAAATGTATTAAACCCCTATTTTGAGTAAACTCTACTGTTTATTTATATACAAAAAGTTGTAAACCCACATTTTGAGTAAACTCTACTACAATTATATACAAAAAGTTGTAAACCCCCATTTTGAGTAAAATCTACTATATAATTATATACCAAAAGTTGTAAACCCACCATTTTGAGTAAACTCTACTATAGTTATATACAAAAAGTTGTAAACCCTCATTTTGAGTAAACTCTAACACAATTATATACAAAAGAATATAAACCCCCATTTTGAGTAAACTCAACAACAATTATATACAAAAAGTGTAAACCCCCGTTTTGAGTAAGCTCTACTACAATTATATACAAAAAGTTATAAACCTCCGTTTTGAGTAAACTCTACTACGATTATATACAAAAAGTTGTAAATCCTCATTTTGTATAGACTTTAAGACAATTATATACATAAAGTTATAAGCCCTCGTTTTGAGTAAACTCTACTACAATTATATACAAAAAGTTGTAAACCCCCGTTTTGAGTAAACTATACTATATATATACAAAAAGTTGTAAACCCCCGTTTTGAGTAAACTCTACTCCAATTATGTACAAGAAGTTGTAAACCCTCATTTTGAGTAAACTCTAATACAATTATATACAAAAGGTTGTAAACCCCCATTTTGAGTAAACTTTACTACAATTATGTACAAAAAGTTGTAAACCCTCGTTTTGAGTAAACTCTACTACAACTATATAAAAAAAGTTATACAACTCCGTTTTGAGTAAACTCTACAATAAATATACAAAAAGTTGTAAACCCCCGTTTTGAGTAAACTCTACAACAATTATATACAAAAAATTGTAAACCCTCGTTTTGAGTAAACACTTTTACAATTACATACAAAATGTTTTAAAGCTCCATTTTGAGTATACTCTACTACAATTATATACAAAAAGGTGTAAACCCCCGTTTTGAGTAAACTCTATTACAATTATATACAAATAGTTATACACCTCCGTTTTGAGTAAACTTTAGTACAATTATATACAAAAAGTTATAAACCCTCGTTTTGAGTAAACTCTACTCCAATTATATACAAAAAGTTGTAAACCCCAGTTTTGAGTAACTCTAGTATAATATTATACAAAAAAAAGTTGTAAACCCCCGTTTTGAGTAAACTCTACTATAAATTTATATACACAAAATTGTAAACCCCCGTTATAAGTAACAGTTACTGCAATTATATTCAAAAAGTTGTAAACCCCCGTTTTGAGTAACTCTACTGTATAATTATTTACAAAAAGTTGTAAACCCCCATTTTGAGTAAACTCTACTACAAATATATACAAAAAGTTGTAATCCTTCATTTTGAGTAAACTGTAATACAATTATATACAAAAGGTTGTAAACCCCCGTTTAGAGTAGACTCTACTACAATTATATACAAAAAGATGTAAACCCTCGTTTTGAGTAAACTCTAATACAATTATGTACAAAAGGTTGTAAACCCCTGTTTTGAGTAAATTCTAATACAATCATATACCAAAAGTTATAAACCCTCGTTTGTGTAAACTCTACTACAATTATATACAAAAAGTTGTTAACCCTCGTTTTGAGTAAACTCTACTGTATAATTATATACAAAAATCTGTAAACCCCTGTTTTGTGTAAACGATACTACAATTATATACACAAACTTGTAAACCCTCGTTTTGAGTAAACTCTAAAACAATTATATACAAAAGGTTGAAAACCCCCATTTTGAATAAACTCTACTACAATTAAACAAAAAGTTGTAAACCCCGTTTTCAGAAAACTCTACTACAATTATATACAAAAAGTTACACACCTCCGTTTTGAGTAAACTCTACTACATTTATATACAAAAAGTTGTAAACCCCCGTTCTGAGTAAACTCAAATACAATTTAATACAAAATATTATAAACCCTCGTTTTGAGTAAACTCTACTACATTGTATACAAAAAGTTGTAAACCCCAGTTTGAGTAAACTCCACTATAATATTATACAAAAAAATTTGTAAACCCTCGTTTTGAGTAAACTCTACTATACATCTATGTACAAAAAGTTGTAAACCCCCGTTATAAGTAACCTCTACTACAATTATATTCAAAAAGTTGTAAACCCCCGTTTTGAGTAAACTCTACTGTATAATTATATACAAAAAGTTGTAAACCACCGTTTTGAGTAAACTCTACTACAATTATATACAAAAAGTTTAAAACCCCCGTTTTGAGTAAACTCTACTACAATTATATACAAAAAGTTATAAACCCCCGTTTTGAGTAAACTCTACTACAATTATATACAAAAAGATGTAAACCCTCGTTTTGAGTAAACTCTAATACAATTATGTACAAAAGGTTGTAAACCCCCTTTTTGAGTAAATTCTAATACAATGATATACCAAAAGTTATAAACCCTCGTTTGTGTAAACTCTACTACAATTATATACAAAAAGTTGTTAACCCTCATTTTGAGTAAAACCCACTGTATAATTATATACAAAAATCTGTAAACCCCTGTTTTGAGTAAACGATACTACAATTATATACAAAAATTTGTAAACCCTCGTTTTGAGGAAACTCTAATACAATTATATACAAAAAGTTGTAAACCCCCGTTATAAGTAACCTCTACTAAAATTATATACAAAAAGTTGTAACCCCCGTTTAGAGTATACTCGACTACAACTATGTACAAAAAGTTGTAAACCCTCATTTTGAGTATACTCTACTACAATTATATAAAAAAACTTGTAAACCCCCGTTTTAAGAAAACTGTACTATACATCTATATACAGAAAGTTGAAAACCCCCGTTATAAGTATCCTCTACTACAATTATATACAAAATGTATTAAACCCCTATTTTGAGTAAACTACTGTTTATTTATATACAAAAAGTTGTAAACCCGCGTTTTGAGTAAACTCTACTACAATTATATACAAAAAGTTGTAAACCCCCATTTTGAGTAAAATCTACTATATAATTATATACCAAAAGTTGTAAACCCACCGTTTTGAGTAAACTCTACTATAGTTATATACAAAAAGTTGTAAATCCTCATTTTGAGTAAACTCTAACACAATTATATACAAAAGAATATAAAGCCCCATTTTGAGTAAACTCAACAACAATTATATACAAAAAGGTGTAAACCCCCGTTTTTAGTAAGCTCTACTACAATTATATACAAAAAGTTATAAACCTCCGTTTTGAGTAAACTCTACTACGATTATATACAAAAAGTTGTAAATCCTCATTTTGTGTAAACTCTAAGACAATTATATACAAAAAGTTATAAGCCTTCGTTTTGAGTAAACTCTACTACAATTATATACAAAAAGTTGTAAACCCCCATTTTGAGTAAACTCTACTATATATATACAAAAAGTTGTAAACCCCCGTTTTGAGTAAACTCTACTCCAATTATGTACAAGAAGTTGTAAACCCTCATTTTGAGTAAACTCTAATACAATTATATACAAAAGGTTGTAAACCCCCATTTTGAGTAAACTTTACTACAATTATGTACAAAAAGTTGTAAACCCTCGTTTTGAGTAAACTCTACCACAACTATATAAAAAAAGTTATACAACTCCGTTTTGAGTAAACTCTACAATAAATATACAAAAAGTTGTAAACCCCCGTTTTGAGTAAACTCTACTACAATTATATACAAAAAATTGTAAACCCTCGTTTTGAGTAAATACTATTAAAATTACATACAAAATGTTTTAAACCCCCATTTTGAGTATACTCTACTACAATTATATACAAAAAGGTGTAAACCCCCATTTTGAGTAAACTCTATTACAATTATATACAAATAGTTATACACCTCCGTTTTGAGTAAACTTTACTACAATTATATACAAAAAGTTCTAAACCCACGTTTTGAGTAAACCATATACAAAAAGTTATAAACCCTCATTTTGAGTAAACTCTACTCCAATTATATACAAAAAGTTGTAAACCCCAGTTTTGAGTAACTCTAGTATAATATTATACAAAAAAAAGTTTTAAACCCCCGTTTTGTGTAAACTCTACTATAAATTTATATACACAAAATTGTAAACCCCCGTTATAAGTAACAGTTACTGCAATTATATTCAAAAAGTTGTAAACCCCGCTTTTGAGTAACTCTCTCAGATAATTATTTACAAAAAGTTGTAAACCCCCATTTTGAGTAAACTCTACTACAAATATATACAAAAAGTTGTAATCCTTCATTTTGAGTAAACTGTAATACAATTATATACAAAAGGTTGTAAACCCCCGTTTAGAGTAGACTCTACTACAATTATATACAAAAAGATGTAAACCCTCGTTTTGAGTAAACTCTAATACAATTATGTACAAAAGGTTGTAAACCCCTGTTTTGAGTAAATTCTAATACAATCATATACCAAAAGTTATAAACCCTCGTTTGTGTAAACTCTACTACAATTATATTCAAAAAGTTGTTAACCCTCGTTTTGAGTAAACTCTGCTGTATAATTATATACAAAAATCTGTAAACCCCTGTTTTGTGTAAACGATACTACAATTATATACACAAACTTGTAAACCCTCGTTTTGAGTAAACTCTAAAACAATTATATACAAAAGGTTGAAAACCCCCATTTTGAATAAACTCTACTACAATTAAACAAAAAGTTGTAAACCCCGTTTTCAAAAAACTCTACTACAATTATATACAAAAAGTTACACACCTCCGTTTTGAGTAAACTCTACTACATTTATATACAAAAAATTGTAAACCCCCGTTCTGAGTAAACTCAAATACAATTTAATACAAAATATTATAAACCCTCGTTTTGAGTAAACTCTACTACATTGTATACAAAAAGTTGTAAACCCCAGTTTGAGTAAACTCCACTATAATATTATACAAAAAAAATTTGTAAACCCTCGTTTTGAGTAAACTCTACTATACATCTATGTACAAAAAGTTGTAAACCCCCGTTATAAGTAACCTCTACTACAATTATATTCAAAAAGTTGTAAACCCCCGTTTTGAGTAAACTCTACTGTATAATTATATACAAAAAGTTGTAAACCACCGTTTTGAGTAAACTCTACTACAATTATATACAAAAAGTTTAAAACCCCCGTTTTGAGTAAACTCTACTACAATTATATACAAAAAGTTATAAACCTCCGTTTTGAGTAAACTCTACTACAATTATGTACAAAAGTTGAAAACCCCCGTTTTGAGTAAACACTAATATAATTTTGTATACGAAAAGTTGTAAACCCCCGTTTTGAGTAAACTCTACTATACAATTATATACCAAAAGTTGTAAACCCTCGTTTTGAGTAAACTCTACTACAATTATATACAAAAAGTTGTAAACCCCCGTTTTGATTAAACTCTACTGTATAATTATATACAAAAAGTTGTAAAGCCCCGTTTTGAGTAAACTCTGCTACAATTATGTTCAAAAAGTTGTAAACCCTCATTTTGAGTAAACTCTAATACAATTATATACCAAAAGGTTGTAAACCCCCGTTTTGAGTAAACTTTACTACAATTATATACAAAAATTTGTAAACCGCCGTTTTGAGTAAACTCTTCAAAACATCTATATATGAAAAGTTGTAAACCCCATTTTGAATAAACTCTACGGTATAATTTTATACAAAAAGTTGTAAACCCCGCTTTGACTAAA